>KN716392.1:47620-77838 GCA_000816705.1 Dictyocaulus viviparus
ATTTCAATACGACAATTGACTCAAAAGCTTGAAAATCACCGTACTTGTTTTTGTTTGAACAAGTATGAATCCATTTTATACATACTACAGCAATGCATAAAACATAAACTATATTTTAAAAACTTTGCTATCCTTGAACTAAATGATTTCACTGAGTTATTTAACTGTGAATAGATTGGAAATGATGTTAGCTTATTCATACACACATAGAATAAATACTATTGATATCTACTCCAACTATAGAACAGTACAACAGAAGTGGATGTAATACTCTTCAGTCCTAATAGAACCTATGGAATAATGCCAAGTATTGTTGAACACGAAGATAATTCAGTACTGGTAAAATGTTAGATGTGAAGTGGACCGTACTGCCTACTTAAGAAGACAAATTTCATATAGAATGAATATCTACTGAACTATAACAAGAATACATTGAGTAGGTGAACAAAGAGAAGGTGTTGTGGTTGATTGAAGGTTCTAGAGAAGACAATTCAACACTTGGTCGATACGTACAGCGTGTTAAAACAATAGCGTGTAAGCCGTTTGTCATGTATTCGACCTCATAGTGAATAGTCCTCACGCCAGTAACACCAAATAAAATAAGCGAAATTCGTTAACAACGTTTCAATCAGAACCGAAAATCAAGACATTACTATCGCAAGTGTAAACGAGTCACAAGAGGTCACGTATAAGTCAAACGATTGTAGAAGGTAGCCACTTATTCGTTTTGCGTTTTTTAAAACGACAATCGATAAAAGTTGCACTCATTAATATTAACGATATGTACCTTGTTCATAGAATGAGTACTAAATAATCCGACTCGGATTTAAAGGATTGTTTTCAGCTTTATTTTGATATCAATTGATTGGAAATGAAATAAAAGTTATTAATATCATTAATTTTATAATAAATAACTCATTAACGAGAGCTGGTGTGTAACAAAAGCACTTGAATAACCTCCTCAGCACATATACTCAGTTATGTGAGTACTTTCAAAGATTTCCGTGAAAAAATGAATCGTTTTCCAGGAAGATTCATCAATGAATCATCCATACATGTAGAATCGACGATCAGATATTCACATGAGGTAAAACGATAAGTAATAACTGTTGACGAAAACGAAACTCAGAATGAGTGCAATTGTTGTAGGTATTTGTTGCTGCTCATCGATTCCATCACTTACTTCACCATTAATCTATCAAAAAATAACACATCGATCAATGTTTTTTCCTCAATAATGGAAATCGTGAGCAGAGCACATGTGTCCATCGAGTATAATAAACAAATTGAAGAGTAAATTTGTTAAGAAAACAATAAACTCATATGAGTTCATGAGTTACTGCAGAATTATTATCTCTCATTATATTATATTTTTTTTACTAAATATTATGAAATAAAAATTCTTTTAATATTGTGGAGTGACGCATGAAGAAAAAAAACCTTAATGCACTATGCTTAATAGCTCAGCTAACTGCTCTCATAAACGACTTATATCTTTTAAAATAACGAATGTATAATGATAGTCAAAAGCTCGCCAAGACAAGATATGCTTATTAACTTATTGACTTGTACCTCAACAACATCTTGAACTGACCATAACGAAATCGTAAGGAACGAAAACCACGACAATTTTTTCTACTACCTCACACGAGCTCCCTAATATACTAGAAATTTTAATGGTAGGAAGTTATAATCTCATTTAAATGGACGCTTTGATAAACCTACGACTACTGAAGAATCGCCGCCAAACCTAATTACCCTACACATGAGAAAAAATTCCGTTTCAAATCCATCTGAACACACATCAGGGGTAAATAAACATCAGAAATCACGTCTGATAATGAAATTCCCAATGTGACTGAAGCATTTTTAATCTGAGATTGATGATTGTTCGAAACATACACGTCGTTAAAATTTACGTTGATTACCTCATAAGGAGACTTCATTTTAGACGTTGCATGTTATGAGGTGTTGCCATTAGTGTATAATAGAATCTGGATTATAATGTCTTTCCTACGAATATGAAGAATTACCGAGGTTAAGCTTAAACTTTTATGTGAGTATAAGATCGTTTTCGAGACAACTATGAATTCACTGTAACTTACAAAGAAGCAGAACGATACGAAAAACTCAGTACGGTACCACGGATGTCAAAGTGTTAATCCAAAAACGAAATTCATTGAAATCTCAAACATCAAAAATAATGGAAGTGATAAAATCCACGCATTGGATGAGCTGTACTACTTTTTGAATAGGATTACTTTTTTAGACTAATAACATGCGACCAAATCATCGCTCATCTTGGACTACCACGATGCGAACCGCACGATTTTTTTGCCGTTCTAATAATCCAATAATTAACCGAGTCAGTAATGACAAATTTTTTCAAGAAGGTGACAAAGAAAATGGATTGCGATATACGTTTTTTCGACTGAAAGGATCAGTCTGTGTTCGATCACGCTGAGGAAGAAACACTATATGAAGAAGAAAAGTTGACCAGCGTCAATTAATGGAATAACCACACAAGCACATTACTGTCACATGATCTGCATCGACCTCCTCGCGAAATCACAGAGCTCATGAAAATTTTGTAGAAGGATTTCTAGGACCCCAATTGTTTATCAGTTGTTCGTATTGCCCATATGATTATGCTTGAATAATTCTCTCCGACAATTCCTATTCATTCTTCCCATAAGCATTAATTCACACTAGTTAGAATCGCTCGTACATTATTCCATATTACAGCATAATTTGTGAAAATACCTCTATAAGCTTGTTGTTGATTTCATCTGGAATTCAATGCAATTGTTTTAAAATATATTTAGTTTTTTTTCAGTTGCCGTATCGTTTCCAAATATTATATTGGTGCCATGGGGGCGCAACCATGGAGGTGCTACAATGTCATATAGGCCCGAATCAGTTAGCGATCACCCCATAAGGCTACCAAGCTCGCCATACCTTTGGGGTCGGTAAATTGGTACCAGCAAATCTAACTAGCACTGAATTATTGAGAAGTGGTCTACTCAAGCCACTGTTTAGACGAGGCTCGTATTCACCTACTTCCACGATATCGCGTTGAACACGAATGCGTAGGCGCATCCTGCCACAAGGGAATGATCAACGCCAAAGCTTATCTTGTCTTAGGTTGGTGCAGTTGTGCTGATAATATAAGTCTAAAAATTTTAAAAATGAGTAAAAGAGGCGTTATGCAGCAATATATCGAGTATTCAGTAATGATAATAATATATTCATATCAATTATACTTATGCATGGCAGGTGACATTGGATGTATAAGAAATGTATAGAAAATTCGAAGAAGCTTAACCAGCTTTTCGATTCGACTGTACATTTGACTAACGACATGCGATCCATTATAGCGATAAATCAATAAAGTACACATGAGTTAAGAAAATTGCTAAATTCACTAATTTTTACTTTTGAAAAGCACTATAAACTGGTAGTGAATAGCGGTAAATTAAAAGAATAAAAAAGTCTATAACTAAATCTAAAAAATATTAGTGAAATGAATATTGTGATTGTGTTATTATACTTTTTAGTCTAGCAAGGGAGTGGAATCCATCAGTGCAGCTTGAATCCGCGACGTAGTCTAATAAAAAGTGCAGTGTCGAGTTGTGAGTTGTTCAGTCAAAAACGTAAAAATCGAGGAAGCGCGGAAGGAGTATGGAAAGGGATGAGGTCTTAGTGTTGGTTGATTATTGCGGGATCTGCCTCATATTCCACATTCATATGAACAATCAAGGTGATTGCATATCTTGCCTTAATAACCAGTCTCTGTAGAGACAGTGCTTCATATCTTTTAGACTTAGATCCGACTCGACTTTACTCAATAGATAAAAACCTCTGTTTATCCAAATCTGTACTAGAACCAGACCGATTCCGCGTGACAATGCAATTTTTGTCATTGCGCTACACGCCCCATTTAGACCTTATAGTTCATGCTTCTGTACCATCTAGTACTATACAAAGGACTTGTAGAAAATCGCATTTTTGCTTATTATTGGGCAAAAAATCACAACGGTTACACGTCAATGCAATTTATCGGAGAAAATTTACACTGTCATTACACTACTTTGAATTTTTATAATCATAAATAAGGCTTGACGTTAAAGCTCGTTCATAAATGCCAATGGAATCTTCGACGTCGATCTTAAATAGTGGATTGAAGATGGCGATAATCCATGGTCGGTAAACATAAATAGGAACAAAAGAGAAAAAATCTTAAGTGTAAATGACATGGCGTCGATCAAACGAGATATACACGTCCATGCATTTCTGGCGGCATGAGATAAAAACGAAAAACAGTAAGAGGACAAAAAAAAGGAGGTAAAATGAAACGCTTGACATCAATAATAGTTGAAATTGCCACAATGAAGCTGAGGTAGACTACACCCATTACCCTCATTAACTGCTGTCTAAAATCAAACCTATGAATAATATTATAACGTTGAACTCTGCGGTAATCTTCCTTTTTTATAAGCCTAATTCTTTTTCATTAAAATGAAGTTTTCATTTGAATAGAAAACCTGTGACTGAAAGTAACACAAAGTGAAGGATCAACAACTTCAGCATTGAGGTATATAAGATTCTTCTCAAGTTGTCGTGTACCTTACAAGGGTGTCTATTTGGTGAATCAGCATTTTTTTAAGAAAAAGAGAATGACATCCCTCTTTTTTCTTAACGGCGTAAATTATCATGAAATTGAGGCTTAGACGATTTTCAAGAAAAACCAAGTGATGTGGGAAAACATTGAGAAGGTGGCAAGCAGGACTCATTGGAGCAACTAAGACATCAAAGATTGAATGATACATACTCGATGCAGAAGTAGTGTTGTGCTATTGAATGAGGAAAAGCTAGACGCTCTGACAACTTTCTATTTTGAAGAAATCAGTGAAAAACTTTTCATCGGAAATAAATTCATTTGCATTCTGAATAGAATTCGGGAATTCTACGTGACTAAGTGCAATAATATTTGCGACGTTCATATCAAACAACATATTTCACTACATTTTTTATGCACATCAATGAAATTTTTGGAGTGTAGAAAAATATGGGGGGAGGGAGGGGGGGAAAAGAAAGAACTTTAGTAGACACTTGATTTTCAAAATTCTTATAAGTGTGGTATGATTGAGGAGCATGTGAGTACAATTGAACACACTAGAAATTGAAAAAGCAAAACAAAAAGCTGGAAGAAATAAAGACAGTGTGAAAAAACTGATGTAGCACCTTGAAAATTCTGGTATTTTGTACTTTTCTTTCAAGAAATCAAGAGAGAGAAGCGTTTTAATGTTTGGAAATACTGCTTCAACATCTTCAGTATTGATGTTTGCTGCACTAAAAGCTAATCTCAGATTACTAGGAGTGCTGATTTATTCGAAATTGGCCCTTTCGTTGTTCTGCAAGCAACGTACAGAAGGATAAACGTAGAAGAAGAAATAAGAAAAGAAATACGATGTAAATCAACTGACTAGTAATGAGCATACAGTTATGCAAATATTTTCTCTAAATGAACTGCTTAGGAGTCGTACCATAAGCGAAGGCAAAAAGCATATTTCTGAACAAGCATATTTGGCGCGGATTCGTTTTCGCCTAAGGGGATCCTGTGGTGATAGTGAATAGAATATGGATTATTTTGCTTCAAGACAATGTTGATGTCTCCACATAGTTGAATCTTTTGCGCTTAAATGCTGTAAATGTGTTGACGAAAACTTTCCAAATATTTTGTTGGATTTGTTAATCCGTCTTTCAAGTAATAAGCTTAAGTAAAAGCCACAAGTGTTCAGGTAAAAACGCAACTAGTGAAAAACTAATCAAAAATAAATTTTAATTCTTAGCATTTCCTATTCAACTGCATACGGCCGTTATGGTTGGCAGGAGCACTTGTCAAACTGTTTTTGTTTTCAACTATTCAGACTTTTCAGCCCAACGGGACGCTCAACTATCCAGCAAGGTTTTCCAATCCAAATCTACATTAGGTTTACCGTAGTTTTTGTAAAAGAAATGTTTTAAAATAGTGAGAATATTACAGTGATTCATGAAAGCTGGTGAAGACGTGTAACCATTTGGGAGCGTGCTCTAACATAGCGGAACTAGAACACTTACAAAACTCTTGAGTTAGCTGGTTGTTGATTCCGAAATAATCAGTGAAGAATGGTCATCCAAGCAAGGAGCTCAATTTCAAAACACCAACATTATTGAAATAAGAGCAATCAGATGACGATAGTAAACGGTTTCATTGATATGGAAGTACAATGGTATGGGTTTGTCTACTCTGAGCTACAGCGTAGAGCAATACAAAGCATACACGCCTTCTGAATAATAGTGTCATCCTTTATCAACCAAGAGCTTTCAATAAAAGCTAGCGCTATTATCAATAGCGCATTAAGACGTTGAAAATTTTCATTAATCAAACGTATAATTCCAACTACATTACGAGAAGTTTTTATAGAATTACATGCTCTCACCAATAATTTCATATTTTATTTCGACTTATTAATCCGTGAGAAATCACGTGACGCATATGTAAATTAGGCGTACAGAGCTTTTCAGCTTTATTATGATATGCATATCCCACTTTTTTAATGGTCTCCTAGGTTACGAGCAGAGTGATCCCACTCTGACTTTTTCATGCTTCTGAGGCTTTCGAAAAGTACAATTATGATAGTACACTATTGTCTGTTGTCTGCAGCTTGAAGCTGTCATTTTTCGACAAATTCTTATAGCATTTTTTTCACTACTGATAGCGTACAAGCATCCAAATGTATTCATAGCCTAACTTGCTCGATGGATGAAGCCACAGCAGATGACAAGAAGAGCAAAAGATGGTATATCGAATTTTGGAATATAAATGATTTTAGTGAAACAGTTTTTGAACCTGGTCGAAATGCCTTGAAAGATAGGTGCTGCAAATTTTTTTTGGTAATAGACTTAACCACATTGCAGATCCTTAGAAGATGTATAACGTACTGGAATGAATAGGGCTTCTAAGCTGTACTTTAATATGTATTGTAGACTACTGAAACTATTTTCGCTGTTGTCTGCGCTGAGGAAACAAGACTAAGTACTAATGGCCTTCGCGTGCTGCAGAATTTCAAATGGCATACGCGTTACATGCCTTTGAATCATCGTGGGCAAGAAGTTTAGGACCTGAATATTATGTGGTAGTAACAAAGGCTTTACTGTAAATCGTATTAGGAGTCACGTTTCAGCTTAAAAAGCCTTATCAGATCTAAATATTAGTCAAATGATAATGGATATCCTGATAGGAAATCGCAGGCACATTCGTGTTCTTTCGAAACAATAAATATTCCTAAATCTTCCAAAATTATACGTGAATGCTCATGCTCACCGGTTGAAAAGTAGTAAGAAGAAAGCAGTGCTTGAAAATTTCCAGACAAAGCTCGGAATGAAATCACTTGGAGCCCGTAGATCTCAATCGATCACACGGAAAGGATTTTCGAACGGGCGTTATAACGCAGTTTTCCTCACCTCCATATGAATGAAATCGAAAAATAGAAGCAAACAGACAAATATTATAAGAAACGCGGTGCTATGCTTGGTCTTATTATATTATTTTGAGATAAAAAAATTTCCAGCTCATTAAGCAAAATCAAGTTTGATAAAAATTTATAAGCATTTAGTACTAAAGCACTTTGCAGTGATTTATTTACTCACATAATGTTTTTTCTTTTACTTCTTTTTGACAGTATTAAAATTCGATGTTCTTATTGAATGATTTCCGTTACTCCAGAGGAGCCAGTCATCATTTGAATACACACAAAAGTACAATGAGGTTGATTTTGTCAATTACGATTTGTCTGACAGTTTAAGTAATCCAGATTAAATAGGCAAATTATGAGTTTCAGTTTGAAAATCTAGCTCATATTGATGGCTGAGAAGTGGTTGTTCTACTGTAACGTCCGAAACCACTCGTTAAGTGCTTATTCCATCCACTGATACAACTGAGTTCACAACCGTACCATAGGTGTGAATATTTCTGTGTAGCTGTACTACCATGACGACTAGCTCGACAATTCTCTCACATATGATATTCAGAAATATTCTAACAATTGCGACCTTATGTCCAAAGCTATGTCCAGTCATATAAAAGCTTCGTTCATTGCAACTTGAACAGAGCAGCCACTTCGTGAGATAAGACGCCTATCTATACTTACTTTTTCTTACTGTCATATTTTTCTTGTAACAGTTTCCGCCATTCTGGTCTGCTTATGTAAATGCATATCTCAGGTTAATCTTGCTCTAAATGTCTTAAACACTCAGAATTTCACACTGTGCGATATGTATATATAGGATAAAATAAGCTTCGGCGTTGATCAAACCCTTTTGGAAGAATACGCCTACGCATCCTTGTTCGACGTGACATCGTGGAGTTGGTTGACTGCAAGTTTAGTTTATGCAATGATTTAGGTTGACCACTCTTCACCAGTTAATGGTCAGTTATCTTTAGGCTAGGACTGACAACCGACGACTAATCGAACACCTGTCAGTCAAAACTGTGTACGTAGAAAAGCGATGAATTCAAGGAGTTGATAACTATAAATGAATTGATTACTATACTATACTATGACTTCATTTAAGCTCTATCGATCGAGTTTGCTCTAACAGAGAGAGAAATTTACTTACATGTACTGAAAATACTTTGTCACTCAAGCCCTGCCTTGATATACTCATCAAATTTAGACTGTTTCATAAGAAATCATCATTTTTAGAAAAAAATGACTTTTATAGCAAAAATAAAAAGTGGTATGACGCACGAATAGCCTTCTTCAGAATCTCGCAAAATTCTATCCAGATTTTGAAGCGATTTTCAGTAAAAGTAAGTTGATGACGGATCGCCATCTGAAAGGTGGTACGTCTAGTCGAAAAATCACGTCTAATCACCAAAAATATGTCATAATGTGATTGAAAATCGTGATGAATATTGATCGTTTAAATTATTTTTGTAATGCAAAATGTAAATTTTGTCGATCAATACTCAACGAGTCTCTCCTATGAGCTTAGAAATCGACGAAACTACAAATGGAAGGAAATCTTCAGGTGTTAATATTGCGAATATGAGGAGGGAAAGAGAAAACTTTAATGCAACTAAACGACACCTACACGACAGATGGAAAAATATGCGTGAATTTTTGATAAGCGAAAAAACTTACTGGCGTATAGTTAAGTGCAAATAATTTGTACTAATAAAAAAAAAGGCCTTAGATTTTTTTTCAAACTGATAAATTTTAAATGAAAACCAGTAGTACTTTTGTAATTCCGTCAAGAAAAAACCAGGACTCGAATCAATGAGGAGATCGTGAGAAAAAATATACACTTGCTTTTACCGAAACTATCGTGAAAATCTTTTCAAAATGCATCTGGAGAAAAAAAATAGGCTTTTCGTAACATTATGGATTACATGGACATTTCTGGAAACAAATGACAAGTCCCATTCAGTTACGCGGAAAAACAGATCCTATTTCGACCGGATAGTAAATAACACATATATTTTTGGAATAAAAAAACCGAGGACGACAAATTCATAAAGGAATAAATATAGGCTTTCATAAATAATACACTACCTCAAGAAGTGAAAGTGAGTGGTTGATTTTAAGAATTTATACAATTCATATTATTTTATAAATGAAATAGCTATCAATTTTTGATGTGATGATGAAGCGAAAAAAAAAAATAGCCGTTGCAGCTTTTAGTGGAAAACACCCTATTCTGTAAGAGATTCATCATAATTTTGCGGGCAAGAAATCATCGCATTGAGTGGATGCAGTTGTGAGTTTGAATTCAATTTCGCGCCGCAATGTCAGATGAAGATGGAGATGACGACCACTGATCCTGTCGTAGAGCACTGCATGTCAAGGATGTGCCGGAAAGCTGTCGTTCGTGAACCTGCACTGAATTAAGAAGTAATGTGGTCGTGGTCTAACGAAAATCAGTGAACCAACAAGGGAATCTTCACGTAAAGAACGACATACGTTTGATTAAATACGTCGTATTCATCTAATGGGCTCGTTCAGATCAGCAAAACATATTCGCCGAACTCAACTGGAGAGTTTAAGACGTAACTTGAATTGAATCATTGAAAATAATGCTAAGGAATAGAGTATTGCTAATATATGCAAATCTGCAAGTTTGTAGAAGCTTAATTCCATATGTTTATGCAACATCTCCATACTTCAAACTTCAGTGAAAGCATTTTCAGAAGATTTTTTATTCATATACGAATTCAGCGCGTTCTGTCGAGATTTCATTAGTGCGAAATCTTCTTTAGTGATTAGAAGAGCGAGTACTTCACAAGCAGAACAAAATTCATAAGAAGGCATCATAAATCTTCGTAGTATAAGAACAGCTATCCAAAATCTAAAACTGTTATAGTGAATGTTTTAGTTAGTAATGAGGCTTCTCTCAAGATGTCTCTAACCGTTTACCGTAACATTTTCTGTCGAATGCTTTTAAAGGCTCACGCAAGTATCATGTTAACAAACGATTTGTCATAATCAGACATAAAGCACAAACAAATTATAGTTATAAAAACGTAGAATAATCCGATAAGATAGTATGAGGCCAACTAAAGAAGAAGTGCTAATGTCAGTACGATTGTTTCTGTTCGCAGAAGCATTCAAGGAGGGATACGTCTGGGAATAAAACTGAATCAACTACATTGATAGTTCGAACAACATAGTAATAATGGCATTACTAGTGTTAGGTTGAGGAATATGACAGCGTCATCACTAATTCACTCGCTCGTATTCTGAGGAACAAACGAGAAATTCACCATACATGTCAACTCAGTTACCTTACGAGTCAGTGAGCAATTCAAATAACACACTAAGTTTATACAGAGTTATAAATTTAATGGAAGAAAAAGATATTGAATGTTGTTAGAAAATAACGTAAAATGATTCAATTCCGATGATTTACTAGGCGAAAAAAAAGTCAGTAGACATCCGATTTGAATTTGTTCAGTGTTTTCAAGTGTTGTCTAAGAGTTTTTTCCTCAACTGAGTAACACTAGAATTTTCCATAAGGACGAATTGGACTAATGTTTTTGTTAAAATGAGTTGAATGTAATTAAAAATCCGAAGTAGAACAAAGAGCACATTGAATGCTTCATTTTCTATGATTACATCGCTCTCATTTTACTTCCTGTAATTATCTATGCACAACTAGAAATCACTGATATTCTTCAACACATGAAGAAGCTTAGAGAAAAAAGCTTAAGAAATAACTTTAGTGAAAGAGA
Organism: Dictyocaulus viviparus; assembly: GCA_000816705.1. NCBI lineage: Eukaryota > Metazoa > Nematoda > Chromadorea > Rhabditida > Metastrongylidae > Dictyocaulus > Dictyocaulus viviparus. The sequence goes on from KN716392.1 coordinate 58,896, forward strand.
TTACGGAAAGTACATATGAAAAAAGAATATCATAGGTACGAAATTTGTTTGAGGAGAGAGTTCTACGGGAAAACTTCACTGCCTTCTAATTGCACTTCGTGTGATCTATGATCATTTTGCATTCATACTGAACGTCTACCATCAATATATCTTCAATATTTAGGCGAAGAAGTGTGAAGCTGTAGAAGCAGTTGGAGAACAAAAAGAAAATTATTCGCGTTGAAAATCGGAAAACATTAACAATTTTAAGGATCTTGAAACGATTGAAAATAGATGAGAATACGTAAAACGAATAGTGCATGAGCTAATATGAAATATCAGCATCTATAAAAACTACTTAGCTATTTATTAAAGCTTTTTATTGGAATATTAGCATCTGAATTTTTTCCTTGAAACGCAAATAACGTGACGAATCCAAAAACATCATCATCGCTCGCCTTGCTAAATGAAACGTCATTTCTTCAAGCGCCTTGTATTTGAGACACAAGCTTCATCCATACAAATTAGGCATATATCAAAAGGAGTTTAGATTTTGAATGCTCTAATAGATTTAGTCTTCGTTTGTTTTACAATGATGTAGACTCTGGATCTAATAAGATCTAATGTACAACTGTTGAAGGCACAAAACGTTTCTCAGCGTTCAGCGAGTTTCAAAGCTAGAGTTAGAGTTAGGAACAATTAGAAAACTCTATGAATACGAGTCATATATTACCTCATATGAACTCCACTTGCTGGCCAACCAACCGCGAATACTGTTAGACTGCTGCTATCATGCAAAAGTAGACAATTTTATTGACATATTTTTCTTTCACTTTTTACTTTAGAAGCATTCCTTCCAAAGGATGGCTTTTCCAGAGAACACCGCTGACGTCCTCACTTTGTATTAACATTGTTTTAGACGCAGCATACCAAATCTTACATGTAAAAACAATCTTTAAAGAGATTTAGCAATAGTCATCCATCTCGGCTAAAATTATTATAATCACGGATATTCATGTTAACATTGAATTCATTCTAAATGTGAATAGTTGCTGATCAATTTACGCTTTAAAATCTTCTAGCATTGAATAATTCGGATTATTGGTTGATTTTAAGAAACGGTCTCACTAGTAGCACTAATGAGATATCATGAGGTGTGATATTCATCAATAGAGAGGTGTTGTTGTTCGATTTTCAATGAGGTTCGTTTAAATTGCTATAGACCTTTAAAAAACGACATCGAACTGGAAGTGTTTTGAATTCGAGTAACTGCTGATTTGCGTATGAGGACATTCGTGAAAAATTAACATTGTTTTCATGAAGATGGTATTGTTGAAGCGTCGGGTGAAATAAATATTCAACATATTCATATTCGAACAACTTCATGTTTACTATTGGAGAAAAATTATTATCGTGATGAAAAATGAATGTACTTCTTCTACAAGGCAATTCAGTCGCTGTAATTGTGACAAGTGCAGGATGAATCTCGTCTGAGGATACATTGCAGCTTCAACGTGTCAACATCAAGTGTTAATCAACTCACTAAAGATTAATCACAACAGTTGTGTACGAAGGAAAAGCAGCATTCGATGATTGCTTATCAGTGCAGCGCTATGTTCAGATTGTTTCGGTGCTCTTCGAAACCAATACATTGTTACTTCAATAATTCTATTTAGAACAATAATTAAAAATCAGTATAGCTTTGAGGGACGCTATGCTTTTGATTCAACGTCTCAACGTCAACATCCGTTCAGCAAATTGTTTTTTAATTGAATGATTTCAAGCAACCTCGTGGTGTTTTTACCAATGTTATTAATGAAATTTTTATTGAGGACAATTTTGAGGAAGTTGCAAGTTATGGACTCTTTTCTAATAATTACAAGATATGATATAATAATAAGTATTGAAAATTGAATCAATCTATCTCTATAGGGAGATTAGCCATCCATTCGTTGTTGTGATGCTATTGTGATATTTGAATGGGAGTCGCCTATAGAGTGTTTTGAGAAGACCAGTCTGTTGCGAAGTCAGTGCTTCTTCCCCTCACAGATTACTATGGTACCAATTTGCCGCTACTAAAGAGGTGGAGGGTTTGGTTAGCTTTAGGCCAGACTCGAAACCGCACATAAGGTATCGAAACTGCGTACCACTACCGAAGTAAATCAAATTAAAAGAATAATTAAATAAATATTTACTCATTTTAGGAAAGAGAAGTCTTGTTTCTAACTAGCAGATAAAATCGACCGTTAAAAATTGCGAAATATCCAAAAAACCGTGGGTAAATAATTATTTATTATGTAAACATAGGTACTGTTGCTAGGTAGTAGTTTGGTCTACCAGAATCCGAAATTAAACAGGTGAATGGCTTCGTGCACTCTTTCAGTTTATTGTTCTACCAGTTTTAGCTCTATACCAGAGCAGTGATTTAAAGTTTGATTATACGCTGTTGAACGCAGTATGGGGGGCATGAGTACAGTGGTTAAGGTGTCACAGTGACAGGAAGGCCTACCACAGCTGCCATTCCTCTGAGATCGCTAAAGTGGTACCAGTGAAATCTGTGTAAGATAACTAGCACTGAATTGGTAGGAAGGGGTCAACTCAAGTCACTGTATAGATCAGGCTCAGTATTAACCACCTCCACGACATTATGTTGAACACAAATGCCTAGGCGCATCCAACCACAATGGTTTAGGTCAACGCCAAAGTTATCTAAACGCAGTACAACGCGATTAAACAATGAATTCAGGATTGAAAAGCTAAAAAAAGTACATATTATGCTTATTTCTACCAATATGCCCTCTATTAAGAGCGTCTTGTGACTGCTACTGATGAATAGTAGTAGTACAATATGATTTATGGCCAGGATATTTTTTAAGGTTACGGTGAACACAATAAGCGTCATGGCGATATTAGCGTTAGGTGATGAAAGTTTATGTTCTAAGAAAAGTACATATGCGTAAATCGTGTTTCTTTTCTTATGAAAAGAAAAATAACGCCTAACAACATTGTTTAAACACTTAAATTTATCTATCATAAATATATCCAGTTTTATAGATCACATAGTGAAGTGTAATTGTTATGTCAATGAATATGGCAGTGATGATTGCTTTGGGCAATGTGCCACGAGAATCATTTGAATTTGATCGTATGAGGAATAGGTGAGGAATCGTGAACTTGGATAATATGACGTTTATATAAGCAACACATTAACAATGCAATAAGAAATAATAACGCGGACAGATTACGTCATAAAGTACTGGACGTACTCGGAAGGAATCAATAGCTATTATTCAATGTTAGAAGGACAGAAAGGAAACCTTACTATGGACTAAGGTAAGCAAGGGATAGGGCTATATTATTAGGAGCAATGAACTTGATACGAGCATAAGCTGCAATAAAATATGATGAACATCACCAATATGAAGTTCTCACATTATGTGAATGCGAGAAATGACAGTGCGAGATACCGAGTGGTCATTCAAATTCTTGAAGAGGAAGAGTTTCTGTTGGAGTTTCTATTAAGCTGTGTTAGAAAGACGGGAAGGTGTGAACATACATCAGAGTTTGTTAATGTTTTTGTGTCCGATACAAAATCGGTTTACAAAGCACTGAAGGATTCGGGAGAAGAATTCGTTTTTCTCAGCCAATGCAGCTCGAATGTATTTGGTAATAGTGTTGCTTCCGATCAACCGCTTACTTTTTTCACCATCTTTATTTATCAAAATTTAATCGCTGAACTTAAATGTTTGGTTGTAGTAATACAAATGAAAAGAGGAACGGTCGGTTGTGTGAAGACAGCCACTTCACAGAGGTCAAATCTTACAAGCATTGTAAATAAACTACGAACTCTAACAAAACAACACCAATCTGTGAAGAATAGAAAAAATATGTGCTGTGCTGAACGTCGACATTGAATCCATAAGGACAACAGAGTATAAATCACATTCATCTATTAACACACAACGAACCATCTTTGAATGGATTCAAAAATCGACACGGATTTGGTATTAGTAATTAATGCAAGCAAAATCTCTTCAATGTTTACAACAAAGTCAATAAACATAATATATGTTCGATAATTATAAGCAATATGAATAACTTGAGCGGAAAGCTCGGAATAGTAGGAAAACGTAAATTTAACATCTCTGTGAGGATGAGAAACATCAAATGAGGAATATTAAAAACTGAATAAAGGTTGTCATTTTTGAGATTTACAAAAGTATCGATTGGACATATCATCATTTTTCCGATGAATGCATGAAAAGTACTTCAAAAAAGTTACACCTTTTGATAGCGAAGACAAATTTTGGCATTTAGAAATTGAAAACGAATCGATTCGATCAGATCAATAGAACAAATCTGTAATTTTCATCGAAATCTCATTGTCTGGAATCATTAATAAACAGCAGGGATATTTTAAAAGATGTAGAGTGAGTACACATTTCAACATAACATAAATCATTACTCGTGTTCCGAACGAGATTTTGAGCAGTACATACTTGAAGGAGTGGAAGTAGTTTAGAACGCTTCACCTTCTTCAAATATTCGATTTCTCAATATACGGATTCATTCAGTTTCAAACCCTTATTGTGAGACTCTTTGCTGAAACTTGTAGTCGAAAGATTGCGATAGGTAGTACCACCAATACGTTAGCTGAAAACCATTATTCATAAAAAACCTAATATTAAGTGTGAATGAAATGATACTGAACACAGTAGCTGGAAAAGAAATACACTGCGTTTTCTATCTCCATCTACCTATGATTTTAACTCATGACAACTTTCTTGTCACCTTTAGCTTATTCAAGATAAAAGTGTGCAATGACTACAGAAGGACGACGCAATACTGCAGAAATGACTTGGTTTCAGTCGTTAATATAAATCATATTGAGAAAACATCTAATGCTCCTTGCAAAACTTTTCTTCTTTTAGGTTGCCTCGTTTTCTTGTTTTCTAAGAAGGACTAATAACTTTTAGAAAAATATTCACAAGAGAACATAGTAGCGTTAGGAAACACGTCGAAAAAAACTTTCACTATCCAGAAAACAGTCAATTGATAACCAATTCTCCTAAAATTGGCTTTCTCTTAGCGCCCACATCTTTTAATTGCGTTTTTACTTTATTTTAATTCAAGTTTTTAGAATCGCTCTTTGATTTAGTTTTACTTTTTGATGATTTTTTCCTCAGTGGGATTCTGAGGTTGATACCCATCATTCATATAACAAGAATGGACGTTTTTTCCTCGAAACCGCATTTTTCAGAGCCTACAGAGAGGTTTCATTCAAAGAAACATTCATAAACCTAACCGAGACGATTTCTCGTGAGTCTAATTAGTGATGAACGCCTCCAAAGACTAGTACATATTACTTGCTCGCAATGTACTTACACGGTTACTGGGCCTTATAAAGAAATTACTAACGTCTAGAGTTTCATGATTTCGGAGCCCTTAATTTTCTTAAAGGCGGTGCAATATCGTCTCGTCAATTTTTATCTGTCCCAAAAATTGTTTCTACACAACTAAAAATGTTTGGATAAGGTAAACAATTGCGCCTAGAAAACGACCTCTGCTATGAGGTTGATACGTCAAAGACCGTTTCTTTGATCTGCTTAAAAACAAAACGAATTGTAAAGATATTTTAAATTCTAAAATAATAATCACATCATTTAGAATAGACCAGCTGATTATCGCAAAAGACATTCGAGTATACAAAACTGTCAGTAGCGTACTTGATTGAAATTTTAAACAAATATTTATGTGATTTCGAAAAAATGACTATCAATCACAACGTTGGCTTGCCCGAAAAAAAAAGAACTTTCATTCCTCTATAGAGGCCATGAGGACAAATAGATTAACTGCTTAATTCAAATTGAATACGATTTGGGCTGGAGGGATAAATCTGTAGTTCAGACTGTCACCAAATATAACTCATTATTTGAACTCCTAGTTTCAAATTCTATAAATAGCCAATGCAAAACAAAACATAGTAAAAATTTTAATTCTTTGATATAATGAATGTTGTACTTTTAAAAGTTTTGTAAGAAATTTTTGAACGACAAAATATTTCATTGCGATCAAATTGACGAATTGTTTTTCCCAAATATATACTTAATGGTTTCTTAGATATATATATATATATTTAAGCAATAATTTACATTAAAAATACGTGGAATTTCAAAAAATTTTACATTGAACATAGTGAATGCAAGTGGGAAAGCGGCTATGGAGAACTTGTCAATTGCTTCCGGATGAAATCGAATAAAGCAGCTGGTGTTCGTTGTGGGAAATTCCGACCAATACTGAAAAACATCACGAAATTTGTATCGATAACACATACATTTGATAAGCGATAAGCACAGAATGAAGTGGAATGCCAAGAAGTCGGTAAAGACTTCACTATCATCTTTCAGCACTACAACTGAACACTGTTGGATAACGAACGCAGCATGGACACAAACATCGAAACAGGTCATATTCAGAAGACAATAAAACGTCATTTGTGCTCCAAGCTACATACGTAGAGCTCAGCAAAGGTAATATGCGTATACTTATAACATAATTAATCTTTCAGTCAGTCTTGTTGAACTTATACTGTGAGCTAACAAGATGACGTCCTAATAATCCATGCCTTTCTAGTGGTAACAGAAAATTCGCGAAAGATATTCTTTTCAGTTGTTTCGTCTTCCTTTTAATGAAATACAGTTTTTGCTGGAGCCTCGGGATAGCAGGTGTGTAGTGCAGTGTTATGAGGTGCTGCACTACTATGCAGAATCGATCCCCAATTAGATTCTATTACTAAGCACACCAAACCTTTTGTTCTTATACGGTAGGTGAATTGCTTGGTTTCATCCTAATCTAGAATGATGAAGAGCACAAACTTGTTTTTCCAAATCACTGTATAGATCACTCACAATTAATCACTTACATTGTATAAGAATGAGGTCAAATGTGTTCCGCATTCCACAAACGTTTATAAGCGTCTAAAATATTCTTTTTTCTCTACCTCTTTATTTTAACATATCTTCAGGCAGCCAAATGATTTGCATTGATCAGTTACAGACTGAGCATAGCAATTTGAAAAGTAAACCTGTGCTTATAATCTAATGCCGTTCCATGTTACCTTGTAAAATTGTAAGCCAAATGATTTCTGTTAATTTTCAAGAAACAAAATAAGAAAAGTGGAAGTGTGAATATTTCGTTCAAATGCTTGTTTAGAGAGGGTTTGTAGCCGTTAAGTCGGAAACAAAAAAAAGTTTGACTTTGATTTTCCTGAGTTTGGACTACCTATAGAACAACAACAGATTTCACCGTCCTCTGCACAACAAGTCAACTTCGATTGACACTCTAATTGTCGATTTATAGGTCTCGCGTGGCAGTATCGCTCCGGTCACCGAGGACACACCAGTACTGAATTGTCGCAACGCCATCTCAAGCAGCTACACAACTCAGATGACATTGAAAATCAAAAACAGCGAACAGAGCAGCAATAAACACGCCTCTTGTTACAGTCGGCCTATCAAACAATCTTTTTTTTCAAAAGTCCTAACCTTCGAAATCGAAGTTTCTATTTTATCGGATAGAAACTGGATGATATTCAGACAAAACAAACAGAACAAATTCAAGCCCAACATCTTTAGAATCTACAGGGGGCATCAATAATATACATTGTTAAGGCTATTCGTAGACAGGATGTCAGAATGAAGAGCCGTGCTCCTGATCTGAAAGAATGATTCTTACGACATTGATAATTATCTCACAATCTATCTTCTGGTAGTGCCTTCTACGAACATTTTCCTGATAATGGAGACAAAAATTGACTTTCAAACAGCTCAAATTTGCTCTATTGTGAATATCCCTGTATCTTAGCGATTAACAATTAATCCATACAAATTTTGACAGACTCCGACAATACCTCACGAAAAATTTACTCTAGATTATTCGTCGAACAAACGATGCTACAAAAAAGTATACGCTTTTCAAATACACTGACGTCCAGTGCAATAAATTCCTTAGCAAGCTGATTCTTTGTGTATTCTAGGTTGTGAAGTCAATTTGACAACCCACAACCTTTGTACATAACAAAAGGGAACGAGAGGTTTGAGAAATATATTACCATTTTCATTATGACGAAGAGGAGAACAAATACAGAACTCTGTGCCTATCGTGTCGACACCACGGTTATTCGTACCATAACGTTTGCGGTGGAAATTTGACTTGACCATTAGGTAAGCAAGATGGAAGATTACAATGAATGCTTTAACGTGTCAGTGAAAGGATGATGCCAATCTTCTACAATAATTACTTGATACCCCTTGTTTTTCGTACAGCCATAAAATTTAAAAGTTTGGTGAGAAACTCTCACCCAATTTCGAAATTAGTGAGTCAAATAAGTTCCCATAAAAATACATTCAATATGCAAATGCCCTGTTTCTCTAATATGCTTATTATCAAGAAGTTATGGACTGAGTGTATTAAAAAGTATGCGAAGAGAAAGCAGATTGCACGAATGCACAATTCAACAACGAAAATCAAAAGGAATGGGTACTTTTTCGAATTTTACACATCGATAGAGCTATGGATGGGTTGGTAGGAACAATACTATTGAGAAGCTTCGAGTCAAATGAGGTCGAATTTCATTTAGCAGTTAGAAAATCTCGCATTTATGCATCCCACCTGATCAATTGTTAATGGTGCTTCACTGTCCAGAGGGGAAATGTGAAAATGCAACAAGGACGGCGACTTTTTAGATATCAGTGTAGCTTCGCTTTCCTGATAGCCGTTGTGTGGACTGAACGAACCTGAATATCGTTTAGATCATCTTCAATTCCTTTTCAACTTTCTTTTTTGTAGGATAAAAAGAAAATTGAAATAGTTTGTAATATAGAGCTTGATGCAGAGTAGGAGCTAAAATATGGCGATGTAATGCTTAAAAATGAAATCAACATCCTGGAGAATTGTTCTTCTCCAGAGCTTAAATTCAAAAAACAATATGATGAACGATTAGCTTATCCAGTAATTCTGCAATTTGCTGCAAAGTTGATGTAGGGCTGGTGATATAATTATACCTCAACTTCTGCTTAATAGTTGCATTGATATACCGAATCCCACTAGTTTTTTTTCGCATTAGCTTCTAGTTTCTAGCTTTGAATACCATTACACAACACCATTACCGTTGGACTGTTCCTGTGTAGGTTTTGTTCTGCACAACCCATTCGTCTTTGATTGTAATGTACGGTAGCGATGTTTTCGACGCTCAGCACTGCAGAAACTTTTAAGAAACCTCTGATAAATTCAATGGTCTAAATTATATAAGCAGCGATGATTCAATACTGTCAATATGACTCATACGATAAATATACGACTTCTTTTCTTCCTTAGCAATTATATTAAATTGCTTAAAAATGCAAGAAAAAACCATTAACCCAAGCGTAGTTTGTGTTCCATCTGAAGAAAAACCCACTTTCTAGCACTGTTTTGACATCGACTAATATAACAAACAAACGCCAACTCCACCATAGTGCCAAAAACGAACGAGATACATCCCAACATCCATACATCCATCGCTAAAACAGTCATAAGCGATCATCGTAAACAGCCACTTGAAGGAAATTTATTGTCAACATTCACCTTTTACATAAGAAACTCTCGGCAAGTTCTTCAGGATATTTCCAAACTGTAACAAAGTTTTGTTTTCTTTGAATAATTGTAAACAATCAATAGCTTACTCAGTGAAACAAAACAGGTTTATAAGACAATTCCAGCACAACAATTTAATCGAATTGAAACAACTCGCTTAGTATTGATTAGTTCCTATTTAATAATTTTGATACTTTTATTGATGAACTTTTACTTCGGTTTTAAAATCTCATAATGTATTGGTGGAGGCGCAGTGGCACAGTGGTGGAGATGTCACAGTAACACGCAGGCCCGAATTAGGGCGTAGCCGCCTTCCAAACAACCAAGCCCATCATTCCTGTGATTTCGGTAAATTGGTACCAGGTGAATCTCGATAAGATAAACAGCGCTGACTTGATGAAGAGTGGTCAACCTAAGTTAAGACCAGGTTCGCATTCAACCCCCACCACAATATCACGTTGAACACGAATATGCATCCCTCCATTTGTTGCTCCACTTGATCAACACCTAAGCTTATCATGATTTATTTGTCTATCAATACCCAAGCATATACATAACATTTAGTTATTCAAAGTCAAATTTGGTTTAAAGGTGAAGGGCCAGGTTTTCGGTTAACAATAGGTCTTTGTATTTACGTTATTTCCATAGGTACCCCACTTACAATCCCCAGTTATAATCCGCTCTAGGAAGCGTCACTTTATTCGGAGCAAGCATGGGCGACTCAATCACCTAAATTTTTCTGACGTAAATAATGTGGCATTCACGTCCAATATTTCCACACCATTCCCCTCTTCTGAATATAGCCCAAAATGGTTGCAGTGTTTAATAGAGCCTTTCTGCATTTTCGAATGAGGTAAGAAAAGGATTTTGCTGCAAGATTGTCTTAACAGCATTATCGTCTATCAATACCGAACGCCAAGAACGTGGCTCATCAGAAATATTCTAATCACCTGTTTCGAATCGTTCAAAGATTTTTCTGCACATCAAACCTATCAGAATCTATACCTTCGAAAAACACTTTTACTCAATTTCTACATGCTTTCGTAGTATTTCGTCGTTGTTGAAAATTCCACAAAGGTCTGTGACGTAAGTGGACTTTATCGGTAGTCATGAGTAAAGTATCGCTTGACAGTTGAGATTAACGTGAATAAACTTTGTTTTGGTTAATTTGCTACCTCAATATGGCTGCACTAAACAATAGAAATAGAGTTGAATGTGCCTCATATAAACATGTGCTTACGTTCCAAAAATTGTTGTAATAGAAACGGACAGAACTTTCCGGTAGACCTGAGGCACACACTACAATGATGTTCAAGTATATTTTAACAAAAATAAAGGGATCCACGGTTATATTTCATCTTTGGGTGGAGATGTGCAAAGCGTTTGTTCCTCTGGTAAACCATATCAATATGGAAAGATAAGCTCTAGCGTGGAATGTGCATACGCATTCGTGTTCAACGTTATATTGTGAACGTGGTTGAATGCTAGCCTTGCTTATGAAGTGACCTGAGTCGAACACTCTTTAGTAAGTCACCGCTTTTTACACAGATTTCTAAGTACCAATTTACCGACCCCGGAGGAATAGCAGGCTTGATAGGCCTGAAAGGTGAACAAAAAACTGCTTTGGTGCGCGTAAACTGTGACAGGTGTGCTATTTCAACACGCGAAATTTCTGCTATCAATTTACTTCTGAGAAATGAATATCTTGGCTTGCTCTAATACTGCTCTGAGCTCAAACCTTCTCATAATACATTTCAGGATAACAATCGAAAACAAAGACCCACTTGGAAGGTTAGTGCAAGTAATGACGATATTCCGACAGTGGTACGTGCTGGTAGAGCTTTTGGCTCCATACAAAACGACACCCATGAGACGATTATTGTGAGATATGTAGGCACATAAGCTTGTATAATATAGAAACCATAACGACGTTTAAATGTGAAGACTACCTGGAAAAAAGATTTTACAGAACTTTCTGGTAGGATAGAAGAAGGACTCTTAGTCAGAAATGAAAATTTTCTAGTTTTCGTACTTGTTTCTTTATGAAATAATCATTAATTAGTTGTGCAAAATTTTTCTTTCTAAAATACACGGAGAAATAAACAAATAGGTGTATAGCTTCAATAAAATGATATAGAAAGATTATGGAGATTAAATACATTATTATCAAGCAGTACTGAAGGGAGTCAAAATAAGAGAGATGCAGCTGTGAATCAACTCTTTTCTGAGTTGGAAATCTGAGTCATGTTCTATTAAAATGTAAAAATGCATCACATTATAGATAAACACTTTATATTTAAGATGTTTAGTAATTGAATATACTACCATATTTTGTACCAATTTTATTGAAGTAGTAGATTAAAGTCACTTTACAAGAAATACTTGTGGTATACCAAATCGAACGACCGGAGGTTAACTTCTCATTGCGTAAAATGATAAGAATAAGCATCAGGGTAATGCATCTCCTCAAGGAAATATGTTACCCATCCATCTTTGTGTTAAGGTGGATACGTTTAAGAGGAAGTGGTTTATACAACAATTTGAGAGAACCAGTCTGCTGCCAGGTCAGTTCTGCTTAACTTCCCAAATATAATTCTGGTATCAACTCCGCGATCCCTAAGGTATGGAAAGCTTGGTTGGCCTGAGACGAACTCAACGCCGCATGCACATCGTCAAGCTGTAGTCAAAAATACGCGAAATAATTTAAATTCACTCCTTCAACTTTACTCTCTTTCACATCGACAGAATTGTTTTTTATTTCAAAAAACTAAAAATCTTCAGTGAAGAACAATATAGACTTCACCTGTAATTGATCCCAATAGCCATTCGGATACAGAAGATTTTCTTTTTTCGTCTCGAAATGCACCAGATCAAAATCGGGCAGTTGAATCGGCTTCATAAGCGTCACCGCTTTATCCATCCATCGCAATTGTACCTTACATGTGTTCTTTCAATAAAGCTATTCTCTAGGAAAAGAAGTATTCTATTTAGTGGTCTGAGTACTTTTCCTTTTAGTTGCCAATAGCTTTGTTCCAATTAAAAATGATTCGTATGAATTATAGAATTAAGTTTTATAAATTTAAAAATAAAGTAAGAATAGGTAGTAAAATAATATTATAGAATATAATTAACGGTCGAGTCAACATCGAAAATTCGACGCTGAATTAAAGTTAATCAGCTTTCATGCTGCGTTTATCTTTTTCTTTTAAATTCCATTAACATCTCCATCTTTCAATGTTTGTAATACATTTGAGTTTTCTTGAAGCCATGGAACATCATCTGATTCGCTTACCTCTTCGGAATTATGGCTATATGATTCAAGAATCAATGTGCAGCTTTGTATGTCGAAAGGAAATTGTCGAAGATCGAGATTACATGGTGACTTCACTGACAGACGGTGGTTGATCCATACCGTACCATTCTAAAAAAGTCTTGATTGTAGTCCAGTACACTTTGGGCAAGATGTAAATTATCAGCGAGGCGTGTATTGCAGTGGTAGGAGTGTTAAATGCGGGGCCAAATCAGGGACTACAGGCTCTCGTACACTTGTTTGCTGGCAGAGCCATGAAGCCCGCCATCCGCCTGGGGTCGATGAATTAGTACCAGAAAAATTTGGAAAAATTGGCTGCACTAGCTTGACATAGATTGCTTATCTTAAATTATTATAAAGAGCACAATCGGATTCAATCATGATGTGAGAATGCGTAGACACAATCCATAAAGATTGATCAACGTCAAATCGAATATTTTTCTTCTAAAATCTATCAATCTGACTAATTGTCCATAACATAATAGAGATAATTGTTGCGTTGATCAATCCTTTGTGACGCCAATGCATTCGTGTTCAACGTGGTATCGCGGAGGTGGTTGAATGCGTGCCTCGTCTATATGGAGACTTATGTTTAAACACTCTTCATCAAGTCAGTGCCAGTTATCTTACCCAGATTTCTCTAGTACCAATTTACCGACACCGGATGGAAGGCGGGCTTGGTAGGCCTGGGGGCGGCCGCGAACTGATTGGACCGGCGTGTCACTGCGGCACCTCCACCACTGAGCCACTGCGTTTATTTATTTCTACTTACCCTTACAATGTAACGATTTCTTTCTAGAAATCAGTTGTTCTATCAAAATAGACATACTATTTAATTATTTCCAGTTGGAAGAAAATATTCATTCACCATATTTGATTTTGTTATATTACTAGGCTTTGACTTTGGAAGAGACTTTTTTAGAATCTAGTCACCATAAAACAGAATAAGCAAGAGAACTTTTGTAGGAACTCTAGGAAAACACAAGGAATGTGTCGACCAAATAAGGCAGAAGAAAATCACAATCGCCGAAATAATCATGACAATTCGAAGAGAACAGTGGAGTGATAATAAAATAACCTCAAAAATTAGTTGGCAAAAAGTAATTATCCTATTTAGATAGGACAGGAAGAAAGAAGGAAAAAGGATTTGCGGAACTCAATAAAGGCAACATAACCAATTCTCGTCATACCTGGTAGTGGGACGAATAGTTCATTCCTCACCATGGAATTGGCTTATAGACTCAAGTATATAACATTGGTTTGACGATTAGCTACTAGCAATCTCTTTGCTGAAAAGTTAAAATGAAACCACGCAATTCAGCTACACAGATAGTGGAAAACCACATCAATTCACAGCGAATAAAACCTGAGTATGTGATCTTCCTGAACAGCTACGTTTAAAAACCATGCATTGACTTAAACACTACAAAGATGGATCCAGAGGAATTACTAAATTGTGTCGGCACATTCAAGTTCTTGTATAAAAAACTAGACAAAAGAATAGCATTTCCTATAGCTGTACAACTGCCTCACGGATCTTCCTCACTGAGAGATCACAGGCGGGATAGGGGGATAGGCCGTGCCGGTGCCGCTATGTACGTAAGAAATCATCAATGTGGACATAGTCGTACGAGAAAAGAATGAATTAAAGATAGCTGGAGCCTACATTTTGTGTGAAGGTGAGCCATACAAGAAACGAAGAAACTCTCCATATCGTTATTATGTGTCGTCACATCGCGTCATATCATTATCATAATGGTCTTGCATGTAGTAGCACGTACCTTTCACCGAATCGCACGTTAATGGAGGGAGTATTTAAAGAATTCTCGGTATTCATTAATCGTTACATATCATTTATTTTCTTTATGATGTTGTCTGTGTTACACTGTCATGGTTATCACTTACTGGACTATGTATTGTTACTGTAAAGCTTTAAATAGCCACGATAAGATTGCACTTGGTAACAACACATGGTTCTATTTGGTTGATTCTAATTCATGCCACATTATCTGCATTCATTGGTCTATCTTTATCATGTAAGTTATTCGTGTCTCATATTTTTTTGTCACTCAGTCAACATCTGCTCCTCATGCTTTTGCAAGTGCAATAAATAAGGTGCTTTTTAGATACCAAAACGGTAATGGTAGTTATTAAAACGAACTCTGTACAACTAATGAGTATTCACAACTATAGGCCAGAACGCCAAAAGTGTTTATATAATACTTGAAAGTGATATAGCAATGATCACCATCATTTCTGTGTAGCTACCAAGTTTTTGGAACGAAGCATACCAGTATGAAATAGGTCTATTATTGTGCAGGCCTACATGACTTTCAATGAATCTGCACTATTTATCATTCGAAAGATTACAGCGAAATACCTGTTGATCAATCCCTTTAAAATCATCTTATCGTCCCGAAAGAATGAAATAGAAATAAAATGAATAGAATCAAAACAATCAATTCCTATGAATTGTACGTACACATCCTTGTTCAATGTCTTATCGTGTTCATTGGACCCAATTGTGCTCTATGCAATGATTTAAGGAGTTTTTGGATGATCTTGAGATCTTTCTTTTCTTCAATACGATGGACTAGAACCTCTATGAAAGCCAATAGTTTTCTCATAATCTTACCCAACTTACGAAAATGGTCTACATACAGATTGACACGTAGAAGCAAAATTAAATAGTTGAACGCATGAGTTGTCGGGAGGAAATCTGATATGCTTGTAAACTTTCCCTTAATCGTCCATAGTTGTGCTGAGATGGCCGCAAAACCCGGAACCTCAGGCGGGACTCAAACGCGCACTTACAGATATACGGGAGAGTGCTGACAATGGTACCCACTTACTATAAGTGAAGCATTGAGTGGTCGCAGATCAAGAGCCTCGGTAGTGTAATGGATCAGCACGGCAAACTGGATATCTGTAAGCGAGGGTTCGAGTCCCGCCTGAGGTTCCGAGTTTTGCGACCATCTCAGCACAACTATGGACAATATAATATCATTGCAAAATCTTTTCAGTTATTTGCAAAGTCAATGAAGTCATATTTATGCCTTAATTCGCTGTAATCGTTATTATACTCAACTATAGATGTAAAAAAGGCGAAAAACAAGAGCGTATAACCTCATAAAGAATCAGCATCACATTATCACTCGGTGAGGAATGAACAATAGTTCGCTTTGAATTGATCAGACAAGTGTTAGGTGTCCATATCTTTTTCAGAAGACGTGGCTCCATCGTGATATTTCTAAAAAAATCCTAACATTCGACCATCATATAGCTCTTCACATTTGAATTATTGAGTGAATTCCCCACAACGACACCTTTTGCACGCTGCCAGATGAGTGAAAGACAAAGATTCGTCTCGCCAAAGTTGTGTAAAAAGTATATCGATCTCGAAGTCGGAGCTGATTTCATTCAAAGATCCCATATCCTTAACAATTAAATATTCTCGTTTTTCTTGACTGCGGTTACCGTTCTGCATGACTTTGACTTTGTTATACTACGAAAAGCGTTCACATATGAGCAGGATTTGCTTTTGTACTCAGTTGTTAATTTTAAAAGGAAGCAACTCAAATTCGTAGCAAGCAATTGAATATTAATATGCGCTGAAAAATTATCCCCTATTTCTAAATTCCATACGAGCAAAAGTTTTAATACCTCATTTAGGAGTTTTGTTTTAATACCTCATTTATTCAGAAGTACCTTAACTACTTTCACATAAATTGACAACATGATCACCACAATGATGTGCATGCGTTTGCTTTGAATGAATAATCGACAGGACGAATGAGGTCGACAATCAATGAAGTCTACAAAGTCATTCCTGAGTTAGATGTAGTCTTTAGATTTTTTCTCACAGATGTTACCTCACCACGTGGAAGAGGTGATAATAGGGTGAACTAATATTAGGGTCATACAGTAGACGTGGCACCACAGTGAAGTCAAGTTTATGCGTAATGTGGCGAGACAGCTCAGCACTCTGCAGTTTATCTAATTCAAACGGCAAGGTATAGTGCTATGCTATGTAAAAACGTCTTCTTTAACAACTCGCACCAACGGATGCCACTACAACTCATGGAGCAGAACGTTGTTTTCTGAGATGATTGAAAGGTAGAAAGGTGAGGTTGACTTCCACAGCTTACATCACTTTCTTCAAAACGCTTGAACCATTTGATCACAGACCAGTACTTATCAGTACCTGTTCCAAGCGCAGCGTTGGTTTTTTTGGCAGGCTTTTTTGTACTAGTCTCCAGCTATATCTCTTATATCTCGCCTCTATAGATCTCATATTTCCATTACTGGAAACAACGCTTAGTGGCCGACATCTTCCTGTCTGAACCAGTCCGATGACATCATACCTGATTTTCTAAGCATCTATTAAAGTTTTTTCTATTAAGGATTCTGATGCTAGCGTTTGTGTGCTGTATGAACAGATCACAAGAGCGCACTGCTAGAAGTGCAACGATTTGCAGGCCCGAACCAAGTTTTTTCAAACAACTCCACGATATCACTTTGTACACGAATTTCTAAGCGCATGCCAAAATATGAATAGATAAACACCAACGGCTATTTTATCTATTTCATGCGCATATCATTACTGTAATCGGTTAACGTTTAAGCAATCTACTTTACCTTTAAGATTTGGCAGGCCCTCCATGCTCGTTCTACGTGACAATTTCGTATCGAAAAGTTCTATTGGAGTCAAAGGATTGGGACTCATCCCTTCCAGTTTTTTAATATTGTTTCTACAACTAGCTTACCGAGCTGTTCTGTGCGAAGCTCAAAAGTTTCTTCAATTATGGGCAGCTTACCAGTCTATCATAAAAATGGACTACAGCTCTTTCATTGGAGGCAACCTTTAACAGACATCAGAGTCGTTCAATTCCGACTTTTGCTTCAGTCGACTTGCAGCATACATTCCGTCTACACCTAAGCATAAGTACGCACGCATGCATAAATGTTCGTACAAGCATAGATAAGATCCATGGAGTCGACTGAGCACAGCAGAATCAGATACTCCATCTCAAAACAAGTACGAGGTCTCCTTTGGTCTGCCATTAACCCTTTATCCACCACCTGAACTCCCGCCATTTGACATCGCTACTATTCGATTGAAGTCTCTTCAAAAAAGATATAGCTGTGAGCTTAGATAAGATAAGCTCTGGTGTTGGTCAGTTTCTGCTGCGCGATGCGCCTACATATTCGTGTTCAACGTGATATTGTGTTGGAGGTTGAGCGAGCTTGGTCTATACCATAACTTGAGTTCAACTTTCTTCACTAAGTCAGTGGTCTCAGCTATTTTTCCATCCGTTTCTTTCTTACACCACTGTAGTCCGTGGTAGTACTATTCTGCGTACACCAACGTTATGAAGTTTTGCTGGTTTACCTTTGGTTCCCTTGATTCCTGTGATACCTTAGCTTGAGCGTTGTTATGGTATTCACAGAGCAGTCACCGGATTTTGTGGATCAGAGGAATGTGCCTAATTGCAAATCATTTACTTGTTTGGAACGGTAGTGATTCTTGGTAGCTTTACTCTCGGCTAGGATTCGACATCGAAATGGAAATTCTAAGAACACCACCCAGACGCATTGAGGCGGTAAACGATATGGGAGGAATATATATACAAACATCACAGTAATAATATTTCAAGAACTGGTTATATTGTGGTTAACTCTGTGGACACCCTCACAGATGTGGAACATTTGTAGCTTCATAGTATTGAGGACATATTAGTTCCTATCAGTAGTTAATATACACTTTGAATGAAATTTTGCTTTAATGAATAAGGAAATAATATATGATCGGTTTTATATCATTTGCATAAAACGCTTATAACGATAAGTCCACAGTGGTGATTATCAGTTATTACACAGATGTATCTCCTCTGCTGTTTCATCACCTTAAGTTTAATTTGTATCCTGAATAAGTCTTTAATAATGTGCCAAGTGATGGATACTTTTGATTTCGCCTGGAGACACATTGTTCGTACTTCCTATGTTGCCATAAGGACATTC
>KN716392.1:77938-93299 GCA_000816705.1 Dictyocaulus viviparus
GTCCCCGGGTTTTGGTGGACAGGAGAATGTTGCTTATTGCAAATCATTTACTTGTTTGGAACAGTAGTGATTCTTGGTAGCTTTACTATTGGCTAGGATTCGACATAGAAATGGAAAATCTAAGAACACCACACAGCCGCATTGAGGCGGTAAACGATATGGGAGGAATATATATACAAACATCACAGTAATAATATTTCAAGAACTGGTTATATTGTGGTTAACTCTGTGGACACCCTCACAGATGTGGAACATTAGTAGCTTCATAATATTGAGGACATATTAGTTCCTATCAGTAGTTAATATACACTTTGAATGAATTTTACTTTAATGAATAAGGAAATAATATATGATCGGTTTTATATCATTTGCATAAAACGCTTATAACGATAAGTCCACAGTGGTGATTATCAGTGATTACACAGATGTATCTCCTCTGCTGTTTCATCACCTTAAGTTTAATTTGTATCCTGAATAAGTCTTTAATAATGTGCCAAGTGATGGATACTTTTGATTTCGCCTGGAGACACATTGTTCGTACTTCCTATGTTGCCATAAGGACATTCTCCTAGATTTTTATGTATTTTCAATATTTACACTTGTTTAACTGTTTCATAAAGTCATTATCATGAAGTTTCATCATATAATTGTATCATTATATTGTAGAGAAATGCTTAGTGCGCATGTCTGAAGTTTGGCATTGCAATAAAAAGTGAAATCTAAGGTAAAATACAGTACTCTAACAGAGTATAATGTGGTTTAGATAAAGGCAAGAGATTTAATGAACATTTTTACTGAATTATTCACCTGCACGTGCATCTCGATTTGGACCTCAATCGCATTTTCCCCTTCGGGCAGCATTTTCGTGTAGTTGGTGAATAACGCACTGACAGTTTGTCCTTCTGTTAATGTACCTGGAGGACATTTTACTCTCTTGCTGGTTACCTAAAATATCTCACGTAAAATAATACTGCAAGACTTATCTTGAAAGGTAAAGTGAAATTAGATATCGTTCAAACTTCATCTCAAGATTTGCTTTCTAACTATCTCAAGAACCGTTTCTGGATAGTTGCATAAATTTTCCTTTGAGGTGTATAGCAGAAGGTTAGTCACTTCAACAAGGCCTCCTAGCTGAGAGGAATTCTGTGTTTGTAACCGAACGAGTAGACATATACCAGAATGTCTCACATTATTAGTATTGTAGAAAACATTCTCAATAAACTACGAATCTTCTCTGCCTATCACACACGTTGTACTTAATAAGATATCATCGATCTAGAAGACATTTTAACTATACAATTCCGAATATGGACAGCGTATCTGTAGCAAAAATCTGCATTGTATTTGGCAGACTTATGCCAATCGATAAACAATTTTCATAATCCTCAATCTGTAGACCCACATAAACGACCTACGGCTATCAATAAATTATCGATTTGACACCTAATTCGCTTACACTATAGCTAAGATGGTGACTATTATGGTATAGAAAAATAGACGCAGTGATGAGAGCCTGATTCGAGCACGTGTGTCACCGTGACAACTACCTCACTGCGCTCTTTAAATAAACGCATAGCTTATATCATTAATAATATCGGTAAGTTATAAATTTGATATATTCATCATCAGTTTTTGATAAACTGCTTTAAAAAGCATTGTAAAACACGGTCTTCATAAAACTTACTATTACAAATAACAAAAACGGATGCACTGATCGAGCTTTCATCGCGGAACTCCCCCAAAAACTTTCTGGAAAAACTAATCGTTCAGATTGTTTAATGTCTTACAATCTAAATAAATACGAAAAAAAAAGTTATCGGTCGAATAAATAAGAAAGAATTGAGTGCATTTCAGTGCGGTGCGTACGTCCTTAACGTTTATTTATTAAATTAAGGGATTTGATTTTACATGTTCCACTACCACTAGGTCGATCAAAAGGTAACTGCAGAGTTAGACCTCAAATTTTACATTATTATAACCTACAAAAAACATCTTCAATAATCAAAGAAAGGTCATTATATTCAACACATATTTATCAACATGACATCAGTTTGTTTATTATTATAACGTATAAATCGGTTTGTTGATGCATTCGATGACCTATTGAAGCGCGCTTTCTACAACCGATTGATTGTAGAGGTGTTTTTCTTGCAAGAATTTCCCATCAATGATGAATAAGGTGGTGATGAGTAAAAAAGAGGGTCACTGAATAAACATGACATGCAAAAGATTACAATAGAATTGAAAAATAATCCGATACTTTGTATTGACGTACATGCGTTGTATTGACGTACGTTGTATTGACGTTACTTCGTTCTGCCACGTACAGGTGTGTAGCATTTTTCAATGCATTCCATAAATTTGCTGGGCAAGCTCTCAAATCTCATGGTTTCAGAATGATTCAAAGGCTGTAACGAATAAGATCATCAGTAAAGTAATTGCCGACCATAAACTTGTTTGACCATAAAATTAAGACTTTAAGGAGTGCTCCAAAACTTTTTCTTCCGTCCACTGACCGGTTCGTTGTTAATTCTTGTTAATATTTGCTTTGCTCCGTCACAATCCAATCAAGGAATTATTTATGATTGAATCACAAAATAAGAGTAGACAACACTTTGGAAAGATGATTTTTCAAATGTTCGATGAGTTCATGATTCACTCACTCTTCCTCCACCTTTCCAACTTGCTTGAAGTGGCCAACAACCATAGAAAGGCCGATGTTGAGTTTTTCCGCAATATCTAGTGTAATTGTAAGGTAATCAGCTTCGATGATTGCTATCAGTTGGTCGATTTCGTGGCTGGCCACTACATTTCGTATCAAGCATTCTGAAGAATCCATGCAGTGTGTGCGTAGAAACTTCCTGTGATAAATTGTGTTGTTGATGCCACAAGTTGTCTCTGGTGCTTAACGACCTATTTTGAACTCGAATATGAAGATCGAAAAAATTACTTCTTTACCAGCCTAATATTTTTAATGCTCATCTGTGGAACACAACGACCAATTAGTATTATTGAGAAAATATAGCAAACTGAATAATCAGCAAATTTTGAGATTTTTTTCAAGCCTCATTTCGTCTTTCATTGTTGAAACTGACTTCTTCTTAAGATCGTTCCCTCTTTAGATTTCCAACATCCATATCTCTAATTTGTACTTTAGGAAGCTACTAAAATGAGCTATGTACAGAGAGTAGAAACATCTGCCTATACGAAATAAAAGTAACAAATTCTTAATATCCTCAAAGAAAGTGTATAAAGTATCCGACATTGTCTACAGGGTGAAAGCGAGGCTCACTAATGAAAATGAGAGGTATATGTCATCAGATTGAGTGAAAACAATGACGTAAGCTTCTATATTTTTAGTGAGAAATTCTGAAATTCATAGCTGATAAGTCAGAATATATTCCTACTGACTGCAAAGTAGTACTGAATGTTATATGGCTCTTTAATAGTATTTTCAAAACTGAAATTCAGTATGGAAAACGATATACAGAATTTCAAGAGGAGACAAGGAGAATAACGTTGGCAGGAATTTCAGCAATGATGAAAGCATTATCACGGTATTTTCATAGTGAAATTAGCTGGAAATGTAACTCGGATGAACTCCATGTCAACATTTTTAGCAAAGGAAATTATCTGCACTGCTGTTCTTATGTTACATGCAACAATTTCCATTTCCATCCTATTAATCCACAGTACATTTAATTATCACCATTAAGTTATCCCATATTATCCAGAGAAATGAGGCGAAAATTCATTTTTCTACCGTATAGAATGGACTCACACACAACCACGTCCACAATATCACGGCAAAGTCGACCGTTTGAAGCACTCCGCAAGAATTATTCAGTACCAAAGCTTACATTTAAGACAAAGGTGAGCGATAAGTATTGAACATACTTAGATGGCATCTAGTGCACTAATAAAGAGTAATGAATGTTAATGAGCTTCATTTTCAAGGAAATATTAGATGCTCTGTAGAGCCTTATTCAGCCATTCACGCTTTTTTGAAGACATTCATGCTCACAGCGAAGCAAAAATTGATGAGCTGTTTCATCATCTTTTTTAAGGGGACATTGTTTCAAGCGAATAGCCTCAGAACTCTGGATCGATGTAAGCGCTACAAAATATTATGTACATGTTAATGCTATGCTAGAGCTAACTATTGGATTAAGCTCATGTCATATCTGTTGAAGGAAGTATCGGAGTATCGAACACATTTGAACGATGAGATAATGTAAACGTCCAGTACACATTTATTTTTTCTAATATTTGAAGCAATTCAAAAAACTGTGTGTCTCGAAAAAGAAAACGATTTCCGCTGCAGTGAGAATTGATCTACAAAGAGGTTATTAATCGTCTAGACAATCGACAATAGCACGACATCGTTGGTGTTGTTTCAGTATTTCATAGCGAATTGTAGTTTTATAATTTTTATATAGAAATATCTTTATTCTTCAAAGGAAGGACACAGCATTTGAAAGGATTGGAGAACAATTTGAATAATGATCGCTCTCGAAATTTTTGGAAATGTTCACCTGTTGAGTGAACACGAGATTTCACAGCCAACCAACCAGAACAACACTTCTATTGTTCGGTTGATATTCAGGTGATACGTTTCGCTATTCAGCCAACCGCTCTAATTTCTTTCATACGATTCCCTTGAAATCAGTATTAGTCCTGTTTATTCATCCGTCATTAGCGCATTGAAGCAAGCCCAACGGATGTTCATCGCTGTTCCAGCTTTTTTCCTTCGCTACATTTCCAGCAATTTCTCATTCACATTTGTGTTTTCAGCACATGTAAATTTTGATGTCAGTTGTTTCATCATCGGGTGAGCGATAATGATCCACTCTAACTGGTCAGTGGTTTGCAGAAAATTCAACTACCAAAATTTTAGTTTTCGTATTCATATGATGCACATATGAATTCTTGTACTTGTACTTAGCAGTACTGATAATCGAAGAGATGTGATAGCCCAACATTCTTACGTTGCAAATCATATATGAGGTTTTTCGGCAGAGATAGAGAAAAGGTAGAAAGGAGGTTACTCGATTAAATGTATCGCATTTAAATAAGCTCCCAAGCTTTCCAAAGATTCAGAAATCAATCCCCATGGAATCTTCTGTTGGAAAAATTTCGCCTACACTGAATGAACGGACAAGAGGATTACTATATCTATATCCAAAAAGCAGAAAAACAAAACAAGAAGAAAAGTATTTGAAGGAAAAAAAGATTGTATGGTCCGGTCTTAGAGGCGTTTTGTTCGTTGAATAAAGCAACTAAACAGATTCTGCTAATTTTATCGCTACCGTTGTTGTGTGTTATTATTGTACTTTTTCTAAAACTGCAGTTAGCGGAACGCTGCTGGTCGCTGGCACCCAAAAGCCTCATCCTACCCTCATTTTCGCAGATTGACGAGATGCTTTTGATAAAATCATGAGATATGAAACACGAAACACATACGGATTGATTGTGGATTGTACAACAGACGCATCAGATCTGTACGACCTCAGCAGATACAAATATCGCACTGAATTTCTCTTAATGTATAACGTATGTTATCATCACATTTACGACTGAGTTCACAACGATTACTTGGCTAAGTTACTATTAACTAAATTCTTTAGACCCTTCAATATATTTGTCCTCACATACAAATTTTGTAATCTTTGAGAATGTAGAGCGAGTTGAAGCTAGAGCATATTTGTAGCATCAAAACAGAAGCATTCATGCTAGAATTGTACCGAGAAAACCCTTTTGTAATCTTGTATAAAAGTAAAAGTGACCAACATAAGAAGCCATAAAGCTCTACGACGCGAGCAATCGCCTTAATATTCCGAAGAAGCTAACGACTGATTACTGAGTAAGATTTCCCAAGCAAGCTAAAGCACGTGCTTATTTTTCTCAAACTTTTATGCTTTGCATATGAAACTTTAATAAAGGACAATGTTATTAATCGGAAAAAGTTGTTAACAGAAAATCCCGCACCATCGACAAGTGATAATTTTTCCTCTTTCTAGACTTATTAAAAAATATTTGTGTTGAGCAAAATCAAGTGACCATTTGAGGGCCAATAACCACAATTTTTGGAGAAAAAAAAGTTGTGTTTCTTGTTGAGTTCTAATTGAGAGAGTTTGACAGTTTTGATATCGCCATGGGTGTTTTGCTTTTCTGTATGAAATCAAAACAGAAACTTGTCCTGCAACTATATCAAATACTTTAGAAGTATTGCTATTCTGAATGAATATCGTCGTCTTAATCAATGTTCCTTAAGGACAACTCGAGCCAAATTTCAGCAAATAGATGAGCATAGAAAGTAAATACTTGGAGTTGAAAGGACAATTATCAACGACTCACTAGAAAGCAGCTGATTCAAAATCCTAACGTGATATGAATTAGGATGGATTTATAGACGCTTATGTTATTAAATTATTATTAATGAATTCTAGAAGACGAAAAAACATAATATAATATATGCCAGATTATTTACTCCATGGTGTTGAGAGGATTAAGGCAATTGTTCTTGAGAGCAATCGTTGTGAAAATGAGTGAAAAGTGACATCATATCTTCTTAGCGATTCAGAAGCCTCCACCTGTGTTTCGAAAAGAACTGTGGCGCCTTAACACACTACATAGCATACAAACGACCGACACAATATGTTATTCTTATCAAATTAAAAAATTTAAAATTTTGACCGGTAATGATGTAGTGGCAAAATTGCAAAATCCGAGACCTCAAGCGGAAAGAGCACCCGAACCCGTAGATATTTGGTCTGTCATGTATGACAAATGGAATAACTACGCGGGTTATTGTATGACTTCCAAGAAATTGAAGTGTTCATACTTTAATAATATCTGATTACGTCTTATAAGGGAATGATATCATTAAACCCATTCTAAGTATATACGTGTTATGATTAAAGCCGTTGAAAGTAGTTTCCAGATGAAAAGAAGAAGAAATATCTATTCACTGGAAGAAGAATAACGTTCTGTCATTGAAGAACAAACATCCGATGGTCATAAAAAGCATTATAGTTTGAAATGTATAATCCAAGTTTCATCATATACTTAAAGGACCACGACAGTAATGTAACGATGACAGTCGCGCCAGAAGGAAAGGAATGGAAGATTGCTGAGGCTCAGAGTGATGTCGGAACACAAGTCATCTAATAGGTGAATAACGTAAATGGTCAAAATGATCCAAATTGTTTATTTATTGAGTAATACTGCTGTGTATTCAGAATCGTTCAGCAACTAATGTTTTGTGTTAATATGGTCTTCTTTTACCTTCTTAGAATCACAACATTTACGCTATTCTAGAAAAAACATTGGTTTTCTCCCTATCATAGCCCTTCTATTATTCAGTGTTACAAAGCTTTTTTTTCGAAGAAAAGAAGCTATTCGGACATTAAAAAGTATGTTTTGCTTACTATAATCATTATGCGATTTTGAAGCTTAGCCTTAAAAATCATTCGTGCGAAAACATTGCTCCGAAGAGGAACCAATGAGTAAAATCACTCATTAATGCATTTAACAGCAGTGTCCTTTGTAGAATATCGTTCTATAGAATACAAAAACATGAGTTGAAGATTTCAATTCGTTTCTCTTAATTATACGAAATTTCGCTCACTGTTTCTTGTGCACTTCATCTTTGTTAGAAAAGTAATCAAAATCTTCTTTCACAAGCTCGTTTAAGCTGCTCCGATGGTGCCTAATGAAATGACTATATTCCCTATCGACTTTGCCTAAAAATTCATTCCCTCAATAGACCAAATTACAAATAAATAAACTCGATTAACTATCTGAAGATTACTTAGCTTGAATAGCATGGATTCCTTCATTATTAAGGAAACTGTTAGAATCTATGATAGAGCTTCAAATTTACAGTGATACTGTCTTGCTATCAGTCTGACTTAATATACGATCAATTTACATGCTTTCTTCAACATCCTGCGCTACATACCTTGTTAAGCTCTCACATATCCGATCATTACACTATTAGTTCGTCGTTCAGTTTCTTGTGCGAACAGTCTTTATCTAGTTCACAGCTGAAGAGATATGAATGAACCTCTTCAGATGAGCCGTCATGACCCAGTTGCGTATGTGTATATTGTGAAATGTTCAAGAATTCAATATGAATGCATTGTAAAATACTTATGAGTGGGTAGCATAAGTTCGTCCCAACGTGATGCTTGAATCAAAATATTTGAGTTTCCTTCGTTTTGGGAGTGTTTTTTTAGTAGATCATTCTGATAACATAACATGTCCTAAGATCGGACAGCTAGATTAACAATGATGATTTCCACTTTTAACGTTTACAAAATGGTTAGAGTGGATTGATTTATGAGCATACGGTTAACTTCGTTTAATCATCTCTTTGCATAGCACTACGGTAGGGAAAATCTACGAGTCATTCAGAGGATGAAAGCACGTATGCTATTTAATTAAGAATTAATCCACACTGAACATATTCAGCTTATAATATCTTGAGCTTAAACTCTCTATTATACAAACTTGAAACGTTCTGTCTTACAAAAAAAAAAATTGATCAATGAATACACAAGCAAAACCAGTATTCAAGTGGTTTAAAGCATTTCTTGTTGTATTAACATTACTGGATTTATATGATCTTCGGCCTTATTTTTCTGGTAGTATAGGTGGAAGCAGCCCTATCAGATAGTTATAGAATAACATTTTTCAAAAGCTTTCTTGAACTAGCATCATTTATGCTTTTAGCCAAACTTCTTAAAAATATATGAAAATGGTGATCTAAGCAAAAACACTATTCAACTCTGTGTTTTATCTAATTTAGAAGTTGACTAATTGTTGTAGCTCTATTCTGAACGAACGTCATTATTTCTGGATATACTACTATGGTGTACATCGCTATATGATCTATGCTGTACTGTTTAGATAAAGCTTTAATCACACAACTTCGAGAATCAACGGCAAACAAGAAAACTCGAAAGACTCGCGAGGGAAGCATTCAGCACGACTGTCACTGACAATATTCAACGGCCTAGCAAAAACAGTCAACGTCTTGGAACTAAAACATGAACGGCAAATGTTCAGATTTCACCATTCAGACTTTTTATAGATCTTCTTTTTGTTGTTGTCATTTAAAGGTGCCTTAATTATGCCCTATGCGACATTAAAATTAATTCGATTTGATTCCTTTTAACTGAATGGGGAAAGTGTGGCCACAAAGCAAAACCTCAATAATGAAGTTGTATTTGGTAGCCAAAATATGAGTCTAATTCAATCGATTGTCCTAATTCTGGTTTTCTGAAACGTTCAAATACGATTTGTATTTGTTTCTTTTAGGTGAAATTCACCAATACTCAAACGAAAAATGTGAGTCATGAAGATGTCTTCCTAACACTATCAACATGCTAGCAGTAAAATGAAACGAAAAAGCAAAAAATATGTCTTTGCCTCATAAATATACAAATTCATTTGAGTTGTGTCGATGTGATGAGGAAGAAGCGATAAGGTGGATTTGTAGGGAAGGAGGTGATCAGGATGGGAAGAGCTAGGAAGATTAGAAAAAGTACGTAAGAATCTTTTCAGCAGTGTTATGAACATCAGCCTTACAAAAAAGCGGTGTGATTTGTAAAGAACAACTCATCAAAGTTTATAATAATTAGAGTTATACATAATCAAATAACAGTTTAAATGATACACTATCTAATGAGCGATTTTTCAGAGTATTGTTAAAATAGGAGAAAAAGAAAACGAAAAGCTTATATACGAATCAGACAGATTTGTTCTGGTGATAGGATCGTATCAGATTTTATTGAGACACGGAAATGTTTCCAACTATTATTCTTATGTTTTCTTATGCGAAAATATGTAAGAAATTTGCGAAGAAAAATGTAATATCATTAGTGAGCATTTGAGGAAATTTCAGTTGGCGTAGTTTTTTTTTTTGAGGAAGCAATTCAAGTGACGAGTAAGGGAAAAAGTGTCAGAAGAATTCAGTTGCGAATTTGAAAGCGATGTCATCGCATGGAAAGCTTTCAGTGATGATTAGGGTGTGTAGTCTGATGAACGCCAGACATGAATTCGTTCGGATTGGTTGGGAAATTCGGCTTTTAGAAGGAAAAATATCAAATGTTGAAGAACTGTCGTCGACGATAAAGTAATACGACAGACACGAGATCTGTTTCGTATTCTTTCGCATTCCTCAATGCATTCGAGTCTAAGCGCTGTTAAACATCTGTCAGACGAACTCAGCCGCACTTATTCTGCGAGTTCTGTCAAGCATTGTAGCGGCTCATTTAAATTTTGAGGTAAACTGGAAAACAAACACAACCTGGATTTGATTTTGATTAGAAGTGTAAAAAAAACTGTAGCGTTATATTAATATTTAAATAAACTGATAACTTAAAAAACAACATGTCATATTATTACACCAGCTAAAACTTTGATTGATTTTTTGACTTCAGTTTATTGATTGTACTTTGTCTTGAATGAGTCAATTTCTTCAAAGCTCATCACTTCTAATATCTAGCAACGCTTTGTTAAGAAATTATCCACATGTGATAAACGTGAAACTTACGACAAATTTCTTCAATAGGCAAGTAGAAAGAAACGAAATTACAAAGTGATTAAACACTTTAATCAAAATGTTTTTTCTTTCTTGTGAGACTTGAACGGCTTCGTTTTCCTATCAACGACTCACAATTTTGAGTCTTAATGAATGTTCCTCCTTTCCAGCATAAGCATTAAATAAGCAAATAAGTACAATAATAAATACAAATAAAATAATACATTATGTTAAGCAAATATCTAACATAAAATAAAGTACAAAGACTGTTATCTAGATAGACAAGACTGATATGAAATTTCAGATGCGATCGGAAATATCCGTAGGTAAGAAAACAACGTATAGACTTCGACACAGAAGCTCAGCAGCACAACTTTTAGCACTGAGTGCATTGTGATGATCTACGATTCCGAGAAAATTCCGAAAACAACGCATCTGTTAATAAATCTGAGAGAAGAAAAATGTGTTACTGTAGTATTTTGTATAAACAAAATTATTTTACTTATAACAACTACGATTGATGCAACATTTCGCAGTGAGAATAAACAAAAAAAAGTAACCTCTCCTTTTAAAAGAAATAAATCATAAATCGTTCGAGTTCTATCGATGACGTAGGCGGAAATAATTACTCTTTGAGGTTGCATTTATGAAAACTAGAGTAAATGCTGGAGAAAACACAGTAACACAAAACACGAAACAAAGAATAGTTTTTGAAAATGAAATATGAAACTACTTAGAGCATAGAGAGGTAATGAATTGAAGTTACAACAATGGCAGAATACATGAAGCGATAAATGCATTCAATAGAAGATGATCAGTCGAAAACCATAAAATTACTAGAGAGGGAGGTAGGAGGTACATATGACATTAATGAAGTAGCAAATCAACTTAGTAGAAGAATAGTCTATGAAAAGCTACATAGTTTCTTAATAAGAGATCTACAGTAATGAATCAAGACGGTGATCTATAGGTATGACTGGAAGCGTTTCTTCAAGCATTATCTTTCGTCATATGCATATGACGAAACAAAAGCCTTTGGAGAAGACGATGGTGGTTAGAAAATATTCGTATTGTTTGCTTCCATTTACTTTTTTTTTTTGCTCAGAGCGCGTTTACTGAACATAAAAACGATTTTTCCAGTCATGTAAATTGCTTCAAGGAAATATTTGTATGAAAGAGAAGAAAAGAATAGGAATTATTGTTGGTATTTGTTGAAAAAATAATGCAACCCCCCATAGTAGACAAAAGCTTAACAGCATAACGCTAATGGTGATCAATAGTTGTCATTTTTTAACCAAGCAGTGAAAATTTCTGCTCTAAACAGCTCACTACTTTGAGCACTAGTATGCAAATTAAAGAATTATCAAACGTCCGTTAATAAAGAGCTGAATAGATCTGAGTGCTTGATAATCTAAGCTAATGCCTAGGGCTTTCAATTGAAAAAACACTACAAGCTTTACCTTTTCATCAGCAGCTTAATATTTATTATTCGTAATAGAAAACGAACAGTGTGCTTTTATGTATCCTCCATATGTGCCCTTTTGTCTATTCTTTTTTTTTTTTTACACGACATAAGGATTACTGAATAGAAGGATAAAAAGTGCATTAGAAAAAAAAAAAATTTGCTGAGATGTATTGAAAATAGAACGCTGCGATTTAGCACTCTCTTTTTCTTCCACAAATCAATGTGCAAACTAGCTAATGAGGTGAAAAAAAAAGACACTTGAGGGGCTGCAGATACTTTCATTGAGGTGAATACACAAAAAGCTAGGTAGTAACTAGAAAAACTGATGTTCAACTGATCAAAATGATAAGCAAAGCATAGCTGGATAAAGGGAAAACGATTTGTCATTATAATAAAAAATATGCTAACAGTTTAAAATTACCTTTATGAAAACTTTGTGAAAGATATAATATTAAGGATGGCTATTGCACTTTCTGTTCGTCGCCTATATTCCTTCTAATCTAATACGTTCAACTATCAAAAAATGTGGACTACTAAAGTTTCCCTCGTTGTACATGCTCTCTTATAAGCTTTCTTAGATCTTTCTTATGAGCTTTCCTTTATCTTTCTTCCTTTTTTCTTCTCTTTATAGTTATTTCGTGTCACTTTTCTACCATTTTTTATCAAACTTGGCGTCTCTCGACGTGCAAAAAAACGACGAAGTCATGAGGGATGCTACAGTTGTCGTGTCACACAAAGTACTAAGAAAGAAATCAGCTCTTCATGCTAGTCATTATCAGTCCGTAACATCAACCGTCTGTAATGTCTTACTATATAATTGTTGGTCCCGCATGCTCAAAAGCCAGTGCTTTGCAAGGCTTTTCACCCGTATATTTGTATGAAAGTTATCAAAGCGTTAGCATTGTATACACCACGATTTGGTTTATTTGAACGAGGGATTACGAAGCTTTCTCAAACTATCATTGTACTGTGCTCAGTACCAAGGTGTCCACGTTTATGACAGCATTTAATTATTGCTTGAGCAAGCCACGAGTTTTGTGAGAATATGAAAAAATTTTTCTAGCGTTTTCATGCATGTCACTATAGCAAAGTTGTCTGGCATCTCAATAATCCTTCTGTGCCTAGGTAAGTGTTAAGATATCTAATTGTTTGTAGAATACTCAGCTTTTTTATCTGATGTTGTTTGATGAGTTCTTTGATACCCACCTTGGTTTCTCCATCGAGTAAGTTATTGTACTGCTTTTCCTCTATGATTTCAATTAGTTATTGGTTTTTTCGATGTGAAAATACTCCAAATTAACGCATAATCCATATTATAATTTTCAAAATTGCACTTCTGCAATGGTTCTGACTATTGTTGATTTAATGTCTTTATGCACTGATGTGGAGAGCAGTGGTGAAAGTGATATAGTGATGCGTAGGCTCGAATCAGTTGACGTCCCCACCTGGCCTACTAAGACCATCATCCTTTCGGAACTGGTAAATTGTTCTCTGTGAAATTTGGGTAAAATAAACAGCACTGGCTTGGTGAAGGGTAGTCAGCACACGTTACTGTATAAAAACCAGGCTAGCATCCAACCACCTTCAGGATACCATTCCTGAATATGAATGCGTGGGCGCATTCCGCAAAAAAGACTGATTAACGCCAAAGCGTATCTTATCCAACGTCGTATTGATAAAATGATGAACTATGAGAATGATTTAATCGCTTGGACGGCAATCATTGAGCAGAAGTGTGTGTATGTGTGAAGAAAAGTGGTAAGAGTGGAGAAGTATGAAGAGAGGAGAAGAAGATGTTGAAAAAAAGTTTTTTATACCTTCATTTAGCCAGAGTGAGATCAATGATGACAAGAGTTGTTATCACTTTGTTGTTACGGCTCTGGTTTAGTCAAGAATGAAAGGGAAGTAGTAAGCATTTGATACACTCATCACCCACGACGTTAAGTGAGCCTTTGTTATGGAAACCAGTTATGGTCGGTGGCAAAGGGCCACAGAAGACTCATAGCTTATCATTTCTGAATTTGCCTTTAAAAGAACGACAGGTGATGATATCCAGTGGGCGATTATTAGAGTTGAAGTTTTTTGGGTTACATTCCGTCGAGAAGTCATATTACGAAAATCAGTTCATTGCTGGTTTTCTACTAGGTGATGTAGACTATTTATCTCGATTAGTCTATCAAATATCCTTTTCCGAATCAGAAAAATGAACACGTCTTAAATACTAATTGTATTCCTTAACTGGAACATAACGACAGTGCTTAAACGAAGAGCTAATGTTATTGCATCCAGCGCTCTGATGACCGATGCTTTGGTTTGCAGCAACGCCAATTTACTTTTTGTAATGATCAAATCAATCACATATTTTGGTCGTGAGCACAAGCAAGTCACGGTGGCTTTCTATCTGACATCCGAAAGTGCTGCTTACGTGTATTGTTGACCACTTGTAAGACCTATACAACGCTGAGCTGATTTCTTTGATTTATCAGTCCCTGCGCATTCTGAGCCACTTACTCTTCTTTGCCTGTATCAGTCGTTTCTCTCAATTGTACTTCACTTTCATAGCTGCTGAACTTTCGCTACATTAGTTAGTGGCAACAACCACCCTTAGAAATTATATATGGAAGCTAAAGTGCTTGCTACTGTGTTTTTGCAACTCCTGATTTTAGCTTAAATGTAAAATGTTTCAGCTTAGATGGATGTTGTTGTTATCCCGAAGCTCAATAAAAGATTGCACCATCATCACCTTCTCGGCAATTTATTCTCTACGCGCAAAGGAAAGAAAGCTGAAATTTTCAGAAAGCGTGAAAGAACGAAACCAAGCAAACATAAATTAGGACTCATGCTGTCATAGACGACATCGACGAGGAATATGACCGGATAATTAAGCACCTTCACGAATATCGCTGAAATTAAATAACTTTAGTGGACGCTTGGATAATGCACCAAATTGTAGTGTAGTGGCCGATGCGTCAAGCTGTGTTGGTGTCAATAGCAGTGAATATCTTAACGCTCGCCGTAAGAAGTTTGCCACGCAGGTCTTTTTATACTGCTCGCCTCGAACTGGTGTAATGAACCTCAAACTTGGGTAATTAAACCTTTATTCAAGCAGAACACAAAAATATTACATCGCGATTACAACAGCGATAAATCAAGAATTAACCCAATAGAATTAACACTAACAATTGTACGAGATATGTAGTATAATGATATAACGCAACCACTTAATGGCAAGGGTGGAAGAAGATTGGGTTGAGCCATGAGTGAAAGTATGGAGGAGATGTTTACCGTAGCTGCTTATATAGGGAGGAGGAGGAGGAGACTTCGGTATGAGGAAATAATGTCCTTTT
>KN716392.1:119697-136726 GCA_000816705.1 Dictyocaulus viviparus
GATAAGAAGGGTCATCAAGAAAGAAGTGTAAAAAATCAATTTTGAAATGACCTATGATGTTTTTCTCTGAGTTGTCGTATATGTCATTATAAATGGAATTGAGGTAGGCTAACACATTACATTGTTTGTCAACACTACGATCTCTACCATTCTTTTTCCTCAATTTTTTTCAACCAATGATTCTTTATTTCCATAGGAATCTTCACCAAAATGATATGTTTATCAACTCAAAAAACTATTGAGTGAAAAATCCTCCATCTTACATTGGATAGAATAGTAATAACAGTTAGTGTATTTGATGCTTAACATTGGAAATGATTTATACGTTGAAATCCAGTAGCTTAAGCTTAAGCCAGAAAGGAAGAAAAACAACTAGATAATTTGGAAAATCATTCTCAGAGAGACTTTCGAGCTTCAAAGCACTTTTGAGCGATTTCATACTTCTACAAAAACCATTAATGCCTTTTTTTTGTTAGAGCACTAATAACTTTAGTACTGTACTTAATTGAAAGCTTATAAAGGAAAACTAGTAAGTTTTCTCTTAACCTCATATATTGACTTATTTTACCTCTCCATTTCAGCTAATGAAAACGTATTTCGATCAGCAAGAAAGAAATATAAATTTACCAAAAAAAAAGCTCTGTGAGCTCATTGGGCTCATTTACTTCTTTAATAGATGAAAATTTCAAAGTAACTATTTTGACTAAAGAGTGCATTTTTGTTTTTTTTTCATAGATGTCTAAAATAGTAGAACATTTTTGAATGTACTGATGAAAGAATTAAACGAATGAGATTTTATTACAGTACAAGAGTGAGATTGTCTGACGTCATGCTGCTTATATGACGTTTTTTTCTTCCGGCTTAAAGCTTGAAATATTCAAATTATCGAATCTGTCACAACGTAAAGGCGAGCAATACATTTTCATACAACCGGTTATTATTTTACGCTGCCTTCAAACAGTTCCACATAATTATCTTAGCTTCTCAGACAGTAGAAAAAGAATTTCAGTGATTGATTTAGTATATATCATTTTTACATCATAGAGAATTTTAAACGCGTTTTAAGCACAATCAGAGGTTTCTTCAAGCGATGAAATATGTTCGGATTTGAGGCGATCGCGACAAATGCTGAAGGATTGATTGCTCGTAAAGCCGAGTTATGAAAAACAGATGAATTTTTGACAATAGAAACTAGTCACGATATCGATGGGAACTTAAGAAGAAAGGAACCTCAGAACATTTTTGTTTCGGCGAGGACTAATGTAAATGCCTGTCCTTAACATTATCTCATTGTATAATATAGATTACTCTTTATGAATATTTCTGCTCCAGTGAAAAACTGCCGCTTGACACTTCACATGAAATATGAGTGATGAAGGGCTGAGTAGAGTTAAAGTTATTCTTTATGAATATTTCTGCTCCAGTGAAAAACTGCCGCCTGCTTCTTCTCTCATATCCAGATCTGTGGAAAAAAAAAAACATCGGCACTCCTTCAAAATAATATATCAAATATAGGAGCTCTTTCCAACATGCTAGACATCTCAAGAAGTATAATTTATCATCACTCAAAAACTCTGAACACGGCTATTCTTTTATTCCACTCCATTGTCTCTAAGAAGACATCGAATTCTCCTCATTCTCCTCATCGAAACAGCGTGATTATTAAGAAGAGAATAAGTGGAATGGAAAGTTACTCAACCCTTCATCACTCATATTTCATGTGAAGTGTCAACATTTTTGGCAGTTGTGATCTACTTTAAAGTGAATTATCGATGTTTTTGAATATATTACAATCGTAGAAACAAAGTGAAGGGAATATTCACTTATCATCAAGAAATTCATGTGAAAAAACCCTTATGTTCAAAAATATGAAAAAAAAATTTTTTTTTCGAAACGTTTCACACAAAATTATACAAGTACTTGAGGTTTGATATTTCTTGCAAAAATGATGAGATTGAGTATGACGTGAGTACAGCGTACTGTACAAAATGAATGAGTAAAACTCACAGTCGGATTATGAGGACTGAGTGCTTCGTTGAAATCACGTCCTACAGTAGTTTGGAATCGCCGCAAGTACTTCACATAAGGAAATTATGCAGCACTATGGGAAGAATTTCGTTTTTCTTCACAGCATTCTGTCGTTGATGTGACCAATTTGGAGAAAAAAGATATGCTTGAGGAAAAAAAAAGGCGTAGACTCTGGCAAATCAGATAGATGGTTTCAAAGTGTATTTTGCGAAAGAAATATTAGGCGAGTATATATTTATCAACTAGTTGATTTTTTCCTTGAAATAGGAAATGAGAATTTCTCTTCAAAGGTATAACCTCGTATTTTACCGGAAGGGTTAATGTGATTAATACGGACCTCCTTGTTCAAAATGACATAATGCTTGAACGCGAGCAGAAAAACTGGAGATCACCTTTTTATCGCATTCTAAAAGATTGGTTGTTTTCCACAAACTCCAGAGTACATTCATGTCGAGTGATGAGAGGCGTTGCATAATTTTTAACTCAACCATACACTTTTTCTAGTAGTGGTAATTTTTACGTAAAATCAGCTATGATTATCACCGAATTAATTTGCTAAGGCAACGAATAACGATACACGAGAAGTTCTATAGTGGAGGTCGTCTAACAATTTGAATACAACTTCACAACATTCATTCATTATGATGAGTGCATTGCGTGCCTCACATAATTGAACCTGATTTCATTAACACTCAGACTTATGATTTTCTTCTGTTATCTGCCATGATTACAAAAGTTAGCTGGAGCGCTCGAATGTAAGTGCGAAGATTTTTGTGTTTACTGCCTAGCACTCTTCTATATATTTGGGTTCTTAATAATTTTAATTGTAAATAAAGCTGCTAATTTATTAATATTTGGTAGTGAGTTTTGCTGCTTCCTACATGTTTGATTCCATAGGATAAGATTGTTTATGATAAGTTGAATTAGTTATCTTCTCATAATGTATGACGCAGAAAATCATGGAAGAGGCGCCAACGAAAGGCTGAATGAATCTAGAAGATGCAGAATCCCGCTTCATTATAATTTTGAAGGCTGAAAGTCAAGCCTATACAGTAATTTGAGAGAACCAACACATACAAAACCATAAACACATACAAAACCATGATTCTTATCCTTATAAACGATTCCGGTAGCAATTTATCACCACTAGAGTGTGGATGGTTTTGTTTGCCTACGGGTGCAATCGAAGAGCTCAAGTATAGATGTGGCATTTCCTACATCTGCGTTATTATGAACAATCACGAAATTAAAGTGCTAGTTTCCTGCACGCCTTTAACAAAACACGCTGTTGTAGATAATGATATTCGAAACACTATGGAAACAGGTCAACTGCTTTGAAGTTTGTGAGGATGCAGCGTTTTATCATTATATATAGAAGAGGTCGCGTGTTAACAAATTGTATACTGTGTCTAGATTAGCTAATCGCGAGTCAGCTGAGTTGCACAACTCATTCAGATGCCGTTGTTGTGGTTTAATGGAATAGTGATTGTAAGCTTCTTGGTGACAACAGTCAAACTGCCGCACTAGATCTGCGGATCAATAGCAGACGTAGTATTGATGAAGTAAATAATAACGTTACTTGGTTTTAATGTACATTTTAAACATATATCATATGTTAGAATAACGATAATATAACAATAATTAAGAATGGAGAATGCATGGCGTAGTGGCGGATGAGCCACAGGATTATGCAGGCTCGAATAAGGTTCACGGCCACATCCAAGCCTACCAAACCTACCATTCCTTCGAATGTTAGTTGATTTGCACCAGAAAAAATATTTGTGAGCTGAATGGTTTGTTTTCCTGTGAAGAAGAGTGATTAGCTGAACTTATTGTATAGACGAAGTCTGAATTCAATGAACACTACGACATCATGCTGAAGCATCTGACAACGGGGACTTATCTACGCCGAAATTTATCTTATTTATTAAGTAGCTATGAATTAAAATAACATAATGCAATGAAATATATTATAATATAAACGCAATAAGTGAGAAGTAGAGAGAAGCAAGCTCAGAAATAAAGTTGTCGAATTGATGTTTCTAAGACAACGTTCCTTATGTGTCCTACCTATTGGACGGCATTTCCGTGTGACATACACGATTAGACAAGTTGACATTTAGGTTTTAAAGAGGTGCTGCAGTATGAAATGAATGGATACTCAAGTACTTGCAGCTTAATTTAAAGACAACATGAAGAGAGAGCATACGCTATCGACCATGTAGGAAACTGCTGAGAAAGTTGCACCAATCTTTTTACGTTGATTCAATTTTGGGTGTAGGCGTGAAACGTTTTTACTAATGACGAAAAATGTACACTTATATATTAGAGAAGGGAAGGATCTTGCATGCAGTAGAGGTTTTTCTTCTATACCGCAAAATCGATTGAGAGATCCCAGCAATCTGCTCAACATTTGATTTTAGTTTTATATTTTCAAAAAGTGTAAACGAACATTTTCGTCTGGTAACAACTGTGTAGCACCAAATGATTGTATTGACCGTGAGCAAAGCCAGTACTGGTGGATAGGATGATTATTCGAATTGAACCTCATCATTTGTCAAAACGGCTTTCACAGACTGCATACTTGACAAGTAGTTTGTCAATGAAGCTAGAAGTACTTCTCTTTTTAAAAACAGATCTGGCACTCGTTATCAGATTGAATTTCTTGCAAATAAATCATCTGGAAAGTAGTGAGGAGTTCCTGTTTAAGCCTCGAATTTCATTCATTATATTGACACTCATCACTTCCTGAAATTCCTGTCTATCAAAAACATCACTGCTCGTTTATATTATTTCATCTACATTACTAGAAAATTATCAGATTAACACATCACAGGATTTATGAGTGCTAATGAGTTTGGATGGTATTTAAGTCGTAGTACTCCAAAAATGCTCATTCGGATGTAAAGCAAATCCGTTGAGAATATTATGTATGCATGCACCGGCAACAGCATTACTATCAATAAATCTTTATAAAGAGGTATACTCTATTAGATAAATACTGTGAATAAATGCGACAGACTCGGTAAGTAATCATGAATTGGTGAAGTGCAAAAGTGTTATAAGGTAGCTTGATTGGATTTTTTAGTCACAACAAGATCAGCTCTTTTCTTCACTGCTCTGATGCCTATCGGGATCGAGATAATCGGCGTTGATTCCTCCTCTTCTCTTTCTTGTCACGATGAACTCTCTTTCTTCCTTAGCGAAAATCGTTTCAAGATTCAATATGCCTAAATGTTTATAATCTTTAAGAAACTTTTATGTGCCTAATAAGGCTTTGTACCGCAAACAACTTTCTTATTCCTTATAAATGGAATTAAACAGTTATCTATGGAGGAAAAAAGCAGGAGTATAATAGAAACCATCAGAGAAGATCAATGTCTAAACAGCTGATATAACCTTGTAAAGCATTTTCTGCGTTCTGTTTATAGAAGCATTTCCTTACAAGGTATAATAGAGATGCTTGAGTAGTTGATGGGTGTAGAGTCTGACCAATAAAACTTTTTAGCTTAAATTTATTCAGTTT
The DNA here is from genome assembly GCA_000816705.1 of Dictyocaulus viviparus. Taxonomy (NCBI): domain Eukaryota; kingdom Metazoa; phylum Nematoda; class Chromadorea; order Rhabditida; family Metastrongylidae; genus Dictyocaulus; species Dictyocaulus viviparus. The sequence continues at coordinate 125,252 of KN716392.1, forward strand.
TCAAAACGTTGTTTGCGCTATATGACGCCGTCCTTTGAATTGAGAACTTTCCTCCGATTCATCTGATGAATACTTTCTGTAGTTTCAAGTGCATCACATCATCAAAGAACTACGGTGAATCAAACCAGACGCAGGCAAGCACACAGTTACCATAACAATTTTGTGCAATTTAGGGTTTAAGATATGCTTCAGAGCGAGCATCTTCTCGGTCTAACCATGGAGCTGATTATCGTAGGTTCTCTATGCGTTTTTGTGCGAAATCCACCTAGCGAGCTTTTCTATATTTGCTTAAATGACACAAGATTGCTTAACGCACAACGCTGAGTTCCTCATCAACAGTTAGTGTAGTCTTGAGAGAATCGGCTTTGATTATTCTTTTCGACTGATCGTAGTCGAGTTCTCATCACTAGCTACTATGCTTTTTATCTTGAAGTTTCTGGTATTTTTACGACATTTAATGTTCCTGTGACGAAAGTGTTGTCGATGTTGAGAGTTGCTTTCATTGCGTGACGACCAATTTTGCGCTTAAAAAAGAAAATGCTTTCTGAACAACTTTGATTTTTGCCTAGCATTTATTCTATCGCTTACGCTGGTACATGATGCTACGAAAAATATGAAATCAAAGCAATCTTCAAGGAATTGGAAAAGCTCTACAGGTAAGACCACAAACTCCATATTTCAATTGATGGCTCCTTCACTGCTAGAAGATTAACCGAAGAAGATCTTCAGAAAACGTTTAAGTGGGACCCATGGATTTGACTGGAATGAACAAGGAGAGCGGCTATCAAAATTCAACATGAAAAACAAGATGATCCATGGAAACTAGCAATTTCAATAGCCCTTATCCCTAAAGCTACATGGGAGTATCCTAATAAAAAGCACCACAATGAATGGACTACATCACAGTAAATAAAAGGTTTTTGCTCAACGGATGCCGTCATCGACAAAACTGTGGACTATAACCGGCTAATTCAGCACCTTCATTAAAGGACAAAAAATGGTTTGAAAATTACTAAGAGACGTTTATCTCCATGAAAACGTAAGGCATAAACCTACGACTGCACATCAAGCCGTAGGCAATTACCGACTAACGTCTGAACTTGCGAAAAGCTGCAAAAAGTGGATAAAAGAAGATTTCAAAGAATGGAAAGCAAAAGCGATGAATGAAACAGCTAAAAATGGCAAAAACATTCGCAACGCCTGCCAATGCTTCGCGAATTAAAAGACCAAGATAAGTGCCATCCGCTGCTAGAATGAGATATTTACTTCTTCCAGAAAGGAAACAGAGATAATAATTTACGATTATTATTACGATATATTTGATTACCACATTCGTCTACCTCCATGTAATGAGAGAAAAGGAGATTGTGCAGCTTGAAAAGTCTTCCCAAAATACGCTATCTAAATTCGTGAAGAACTGTATGGCTTTCGAATAAGATAGAACTAGACCAGAATTTTTGAAGAATCTACCGCCAGTTCTCATTGAAACACTGGTTCGACTCTTCCCACACTACTTGTGAGAATGGAAAATGGGAAGTCAATGGAAAACTAGCAAAGCAGTTTTGGTACATGGAAAGGAATACCTTCACGACAGTCATCGCCCAATTTGCCTTTGTCTGTCATCTATAAGCTTTGCACACGAGGACATAATAGGCACAACATTATTTGACGAACAATCGCGTTCGTAAGCAAAACACATTTCGTAAAGTGTTCAATATAATGGACCCATGTAGACTCATAGAAGGGGAGAGGTGAAATGCAATTCATCCCATTTTTATTGAAACAATTGGCATTGAAGGCGTGGAATAGTCAAGGTCATTCGACCACATACATCAAAAAGTCTTTGTGAATTATAGAGGAAGTTCACGGCCAAAATAACCCTGTTGTACAATATGACATCATGATTAACAGGTTGTTCGACAGAGGGCACACTATCTCAACAAAACTACCTATAGTTTACTTTGTGAGCATCAGATGAGGATCTGAAAAATATTGTATGGGAGAAGAGCGACTGTGAGCAACATCACCATCATTATTTCGCCTATGATATTATATTCATTATTCCATACATCACTTAGGAGGAACACATTTTAGACATCTTCAAGTTGAACGATGCTTGTGGAAGAATAGACCTCACGTTCATTGTCAACACGAAAAACAGCATAAAAATAGAGCTTTAAGTCTTCCTGACTGAATGTATGAGTCGCAAGAATAACATCACATAAGCATATGATCTGTACTAAATGGGTGTGAATTAGTTCTAAGTGATCAAATTGCATAAGACATTACGTTCGTCGCAGTAAGAAGATCTCTGACTATTGTCAGAGAATTTCACAAAAGATTAAGAAAAAGATTATGTTGGTATATTCAGCGAATCTCTCGAGCAAAAAAAGTGTAGAAATACTTTTTTGTGTAATTGGTAAGATCAAAGCTAGAAGCGCTTGCTTGACTCCGTGGATCATTCATTAAAACCAAGATGATCGAAGCGACCTATAATCGCCATTGTTGAGAAACAAACCAGTATTAACCTAGTGATACTAATAACTACACGCTACCAAAAGACGTGGAGAATATTCCTAGCTCAACATTATCTTCAACGCTGTACTACCTCTCAGCACAAAGTGCTTAGGCATTCAGTCCACCAATGTGAATTACATGATTTTCTCAGATAAAACAATGAAAGTAAGAAGTACGTTAGTCCGTTGACAGATGGGAAACAATAAAGAATATCGCTTATTTTTTGTATTTAGCAGAATTTTCAATCCTTCAATCAGAGGAAATTTAATGATAACCATTTATAAAGGGAAAATCCTACAATTTATGAATTCACCTATATCGAACGTTTTCTTAGCCGTCTTTCCTTGAGTAATGTAAGACTTCGGAAGCGAGAACTTGACCTTTCTATACCCGGGCTGAAATAGTTGCAGACACTTTAAAACCATAGTAATTAGTAGAAATTTTCGCGTTGATACACTCTCACCTTGATCCCATCGTCACAGTCGTGATATACTTTGAAAACTGGATCTATGGGAGTTAACTCGGCTGTACCTCCTGATAATTGAAATTCACCGTTCTCGTCTGTATAACCTTGATCAAGAAGATCATCCGGGTCAGGACCTATATCAAATAGAGCTCATTAGAAGAATAGTGCTTTTAATTATTTTACAATAACATAGCTTGGTTCGGGATAAAATCTATAGTCATATCAGTTATGTAATGAAAAGTTATAAAAACAATGTTTGACTACATAAGAAAACAAAAATATATGGAAATTCAGGCCGTGGTTTAACGAAAGTCAGCTTAAATGAAAGTCCATTTGTATGGCCTTTCGTGCTCAAACGGATTCGAAAAGACTATTCAAATGAAGATTTGACTGGTGGAAACAAAATGGGGATAAACTTGGAAAAATTCACGCTTTGGATGAATTTTGCACGAATGAAGAAAATGGAAAATCAGCAAATCCACTGATGAACGGCAATGTAATGAGATTTTCTTTTGATGTCCTAATCATAGCTCACAGCTCACAGCAAATTATGACACTTCATTTGATTCTATTTGAAATTGAATTACATTAATATATTGGTTTATCACGGAATAAAAAACGTAACGCTACCAGTATCTTCTTCCCACAGCTTTATCCTCACATTTGAAGCGGGTTTCGATCCGCAAATGAGTTTCCCACGAACAGCATATGACTGATCACGAAGTGATACTACCGTGACAATCATGAATAACAGAACAAAAAAGAACTTCTTCATCTGAAAAACTTGTTCAGATCTGTTAACAAAAACTACTTTGTGAAATCAAATAATACGAGACAACAATATGAAATACGTAAAAGAAACACTGTCTATCATAGTTGAGAGAGAATAAAAAATCGATGGTCATAATATTTAGTAGAAAGAACAAACTGTCAACTGTAAATAAAACATCGTCAAAAGCTGTATCAGCCAAAATAAAAACCTGCAACATTTCTTAAGAAAATATGTACATGTAGTTAAGTTCTGCTGATCAGTACAAGACATTAGAGGAGCACAAGCTGATTGTTTAAGTCGAATACATAAAAATAGCTATCGAAAGAAAAGCTCGTTATTATCAAGTACAAGATTTATAGTGATCGCTAGAGAAATCACATTTTAAACTGTTTATGATATAAAGCGTGCTTTTTTTTTCCAATCGATTTTTATACAAGAGAGCTCACATTGAGTTATCAGTGACGAAAAACTCAAAGGTTACCCAGCACATTGGTAGCGACACGGTGCATAACTAAGGCGTAAATAAGTGATAGCATGCTCCTTCATTGATAACAGTGATAAATATTATGGTTTGACTGACGAACGATGCGCATACTACAGACAGACTGACAAATTTCAAACTTTGACTTTTCAAGTGATGCCTATTTTAACTGGAAACACTTTCGTTGTAGAAACGAAATATTTCTAGCATTAAGCAAAGAACAACAAGTGAACCTAGCCAAAAACAGGTTAGATTTGTGAATCACATTAAAAAATCTATGCTCATGGGTGTAAGTAGTTTTCATCGTTGTCTGCTTTGAGAAATGACTGTGGCAACAAAGAAAAGATTTGCAGGATTTTAAGCAAACTGTCAAAATCAATCTTAACTTTTGCATAGACAATGCTTTTTCTGAGAAGTCATAGTATTAAGAGTCATACGGTCTTAGCCTAATTACAGGTACTTGGCAGTTAGTAGCGTACATAGATTCTCCACTTGGAATGTTCTCCTACGTTGAACCAACCGTGCATCTGCGCATTTGCAGTTGACTGAGCAGAATGTACTTGGTCGACGCTCACTACTAGTCAGTGTATAAGTGGAATCTGATTGAACGACTTTATGTTACGAATCGAGAAACTAATAAGAAGGAATGGAGGCACTGAACCCAATTCTTTGAAAAACCTCTTTGTTGAAGTGTACGTTGCCCAGGCTTTTGACTGCTGTGGTACGGTAGGAATCAGCCTAAGACCCAATGTCGTAAAATGTTACTGTAATTGGCCAACTGCAACATGTAAACTAGTAAATTCTAACAATTTTTGAGCGTTTTCCATAAAACATGAAATTTGCCTAGTAGATAACGTGCAAAATTTTGAACAAATCCTTATCTATTCCGTAATGAGTTTTTCAACGAAAAGCTCATACTCTATATTTATTCGAAAACGTATGCATCCTCTCAAATGATGGCTTTTACTGTGTTGATTGATCTCCTGATTTTCAATTCAATAATTCATCTAAGAAGACTTTTAAAGCTGCACATCAGCTGTTGCTCCAATAACGACAACCTGCCTGTTCATACCCGTGCATATAATAAGTCAATCATGTGAACACTTTTTACTACATATTTATATTACCCTCATAGAGAACTTTCATTTGAATGCAGTCACTCGAGTAATTTACGCATTGTGAGAAAAAATTTGCTTAGGTACAAATCAGTAAGAATAATCTCTGGTCCAATGAGGCAAAAGTTTGTCGCATCGAAATCAATTCATTGCACGGAAGATCACAGGACAGCCACTGTCGCAATCAACGGAATCATATATGTTATTTTTTCGTACAATCAAGATTTTCCATAAATAATTAACTCATGCATCTGTAAATTCTTCGTTATCTAGCATGAGGCATCGCGGGAGTTTTACTCTCACGGGAATCGCTAGTCAACGTCATCTTCAAATCAATAAATTTCTTATCAGAAATATTGAAACATTTTCAGCTTGAATACTCTACAGCGTCGCTATTACTAAGCAAAAACAACAAATCCTTTTCGCATACTTAATGACTTTCTTAACATAATGATTTCTCAATATTTTATTTGTAGTTTACATAAACGTAAGAAAAAAAAATCAAAAACGAAAAATTATTGAAGAAGAATGGACATTCCAAGAAGCGTGAACGTCTAGATTGTGGTAAGAATTCGAAAAGTGAACTCAAAAGTGAGGGCTATACAGCTCCAAAACTATTATTATCGTAATGAGGTTTCTGACCATTTCATTGTTGATAAGATTGTCAATAATGCTCTGAATCTTCTCACAACGTTTTACGATGTTAACATCAGGTAGGTTTTTAGAGGCAAAACACTCAAATATGTTCTGTATGTTGAGGGCAGATGTACTACATATATTTTACAAGAAAATATACGAGCCTCACTCAGTACAAACATATCAAGCGGTATTAAAAAATTCTGTCATCATAATGTCTTACAACTGAACGTATTGGCATTCAAAGAATTCTAATTAGAAGAATATGAGTCATCCTATTTTCAACAAGAAAAAGAAAGCCTTTGAGAGTGTTAACTTTTATTGACCGTAGTCAAAAATATATATTTCAACGTTTTCGAGAGTATCAGTAAACACATAGCAAAAGATCAGTTAGAATTTTAACTCAGTGCCATTCTTGACGAAAGAGGTCGTTTTTATCATCTCGAGAGTGAAACGTTCCTCATTTTTTAACGACTGTATCAATAAAGTACACCTGAAAACTTGCTGCTGAACATCTAAAAGGTATTAGTAAGCTATTAGTGTGTTGATTCTTATGGATGCATAAGCTTAGCTGTTGCTTCTTATTTTGACATGTTTGAAATATCGCATCAATCAACAACTTCAAATACTTTTTACTTGAACAGAAGGTATTATTTTAGGGGGTTTTACCATCGTTTCACTGCTCCCATTTTTTTTTTTGATGTAGGAGTTTGAGGAAAACCCACAATTTTCTTCTTTGTAGTTCATTTTATTCTGCAACTGCTACAAGCTACAACTATTTTTAAGGCCTCAGGCACTTTTTCAGCTCGTGAAAACCAGTATTTAGTTTAAAGAAAAGACGAGAAGCTATAAGACAAAAGAACAAACTTAACAATATCTTATGTGGCTCACGGTAAGATTTTACATGAAAAAAACAATTTCGAGTGTCTCTGACAATATGCGATCGAGAAGATAGACGGAAAAACTGAGGACATTTTGATAGGTTTATCTGATAGTACCCTTCTCAATAAATCGACAATGACATCTGGTGGTGAATTTGCATGTCAGTTCGATGGGCAGGTAGCTGTACAAGTTCGCCTCATTTCATGATGATATCGGTTTCCTTCTTCGCTAAACTGAAAGGTATTCCATTTTCGACAGAAAAAAATTTCATGGGATTTTACGTTAGTCTGAAATGCATCGGACATCATTTATAAATTGGAATAGGCGATCATCTAGAAGGTAATGAGTGTTGCTGAAGGGCTATACCTATTCCAACTATGTGTTTCTTTGGGATTCGATAAATGGTCTAGTCAAGTTTTTCGCTTGTGTCGAACACGGTAATTTTCTTCTGTTCTTTTTTTTTACCTTCTTTGATTGCTCACTAAGACTATGATGATGTCTTGAAGATGATTTCACAGAGACAAAAATCCTTGGTTTGACCGTTCAATGGGCGGATAGCGATTAGTGCTGAGGCAGATGGTACATATTAAGTTTCATCTGTCTGATAATACAGCCTATTACTAAGAAACTGACTGACAGAAAAAGTGATGAGGTGATGAGGTTGTAGACGAAACATATGAGAAAAATCAAGTGTGAAACACTTTCTGTTAAACTCAGCACAATGGCTTTGCTTTTTCATTTGCATATGCTTGAAAGTTGTAAATGGTAGTGTTGGAAAAGCACAATAAATCAGCAGAACCATGTTCTACAAATGTTGTACTTCGGTAAAACTTCGACGTAAGTCGTCGACTATAAAGTTAAAATAAAATGCTCACATATAAGTACAATAGTGAATAAATAGATAAATAAATAAATAAATAAATAATACATATATATATATATATAAACAATATAACACTACTTGTAGAATTCAATGCTGTTAGAGGTTCTGCAAGAAGTGACACTTCAAGAAAAGTTTATTTTCTCAAAGAGACAATGATGAACGTGGTTTTGAAACAAACTTCTTTACATACGATTTTACCTTAGTCTTAAAAAAACCCTCAATTTCTTAATGTTCAAACAATCATGTCCACAGCTAGTAATAAAAAGCTGACGGATAAGAATCTTCTTCGTTGCACTTTGAAAAGAAGGAATTGAATGATATATCACTACAAATTATTCATGCATCTCATTTAGACCTCTTTGTATACCCTCATTATTACTCTTAACTCAACTTCATTAACTTTGCTGTTAATTAAAAGACACATCGATTCCTAACGAGAAATTAAAAATCGTTCCATTAATGCAGTGGTCCGCGATAGTGACGATCGTCGTAAAATTTCACAACGGAACATTTTGAAGTACTTCCAAGCAACTGCCATTCCGTATAGCTGGATATGAAGCGAGAACATCACGTGTAATTCAGAAGCTGTGGAGAAGTTCATCTCTGACGAATTCTTCCGGAGGGTTATTTGGAGATAATTTCAGTGAAACCAACAGTTATTTCGCAAGGTTTGCAATTATCTCTCTTAACCAATGCTGTTGCTGAGTTGATGTCTTGGATTTCAGTTGGTAGAATGATTTTCATACTCTTCAAGAATATTTCATGAAAAATTCACTTCACAAGAACGTGAAACTTGAAACTTATCTATGTTGCGATATCACAAAGTTTTTTGTAGTTATAAATTGGTAAGAAAGCCGATGTGTAAACTTAAAATTTATGCAGTGTCGAATCAGATATTAAATAAAATAAATTAGAGCGAACTAATTAGATAAATTACACAAATCCCACATTATTTCAAATGTGGCTTAAAATTGTCTACAATAATTGATGGTCCCATAACGAAAGGTGGTGCTCCTGGCAGTGAAGCTGCGAACAACACCAAGAGCTCACATCGTTCGATAGGATTTGCATAGGCTGAATAGTCCGACGTGCACATCCAAACGTCACCCGTGGCTACCGGTTTGCTAAAATTAATTCTTAAGAGGAATTAGAATTCATCTGAAAGGACACTAAACATAAAAAACGTGTACGACACATCACATGAAACGTTTGGATTTGAAGTGTGATATGGTAGTGAGGTAACCTCCATAAAAGTGAGGGAAAGCGTTCAAGAAAACATCTTAGAAATTGATAAGAACAGGTCATTTGAGCTATGTTGCAATTCTCAAAACCTTAGCCATAATTTTTCATTCGTATCAGTTAACCATTATTTAAGAAAGCACCCTTTGTACGAATATTATATATATGATAAAACTTATGCTTTACTTCTTTCACTGCCTCTGTTATATGTGTCATTTCCTTTTGGTATAAGCTGAGCTGCTGATGGATCGAGACTATCCTCCGGCCAATCCATACTACACAGATGATGTTGTGCAAGTGGCTGCCAAACTGGTGATGCGGGACTGGTTGAGGCTGAAAAATATTTCCGTTTGAGTTGTTCTCATATAAATATGAAATAATAAGGATCCTTAATGAATAGAAGAATAGAATGCTTTAATAATAGTTATGATTAGTTCTTTGAATTTAGAGGATATAATCGTAATTTGTGCTAGAATATGCGCTATTTATCACATCATCTAATGCATCAAGGTATCTAATCTAAAGGGGAAAACGTGCACAACGCTTATTTTTGCCACGAGGACGGCTTCTCCAGAAATTAAGGAATGGGAGGTAAGTTACGAGCAATGCAATTCATGGAAACAAAGTAGAACAGTAGACTTTACGGATATTCATACTTGAGATGGAGTCTCCATTAGTTTTCCAAGATATATGACGAGAAGACGACCGCTTTCGCCTATAACGAATGTTAGCGACGGGCTTATAGGCGAGATCATGACGATGTCCTTGAGATACTCGACAACAACAACAAGAACAGCACGTTTTCCTCAAGAGTTTGTCTATCGTCCGATGTAATTTTTTCCTAAACATCAACTTTTACCAATAACTAGCACTGCGTAACTTCTGTTTACCCAAAAAAATTACTCATTATCACTAACCTTGCAGCTTTCATGGTAGTCATTTTAAAATGTTTCCTAATCAAACACTATTAAACAAAAAAACTTTAAAATAAAGTATAAAGCTTAAATTCTGATATTTTTATGCACATATTTGTTTGTATTTGACCTCGATAAATCATCTTGATAAGAATTTTCTATCTAAGCAATCATACATTTTCGAAGAGCAACTATGCGACATTGCTTCAGAAGGAAAGGAAAACAAAGGTATTCGTTTTGTTCAGTTGAAATTTGTTGCTATGAATACTAACAGAAATATTTCGCGGTAGACGTTGTTGAAGACAAAATAGATGACGCAGTTAACGGATGAGTTGAGGATGACCAGGAAGTTACTCGCATCCGAAAGCAAGTTGAGTAAAAGCGGATCCGGATTGAAAAACGTCTCAATTATGTTAACGATTAACGCCTGAATAAGCATTGAACAGCATTACAAGTACCATTAAAATGTCTATATAGGGAGTAAAATAAATAAATAAACAAATAAATAAATATATATGTACTTATTACTATTTGCTAAAGGAACAGACTATTCAAATAAGTAAGTATATGCATAAATAGATGTTTACAAATATTATGCATTAAGTAACGCCTAGAACTACATTCCCCATTTCGAAGCATTCGCATGGGCAGCATAAATGTCATCGAAAATAAAGCAGTGAGTATCCAAACACATATCAGTGAGTTTGATCAGAACCAAAATCCTTCATTACCATCCAGTCTTCAATGACATAGTATAGAGCAAAGACTTTGTATGAGCGATATAAATACTTGCCCTCAGAAGTACTCACTTTATCAGAATATCCTCATTTATGTAGCCCTTTCATTATGCTTACAGTACTTATTAGGTGCTATCAAATAATCAACTCTGTCGTTGATATTGCATACTCAACAATAACTTTATGCGTGGCCTTGGTATAGCACTCGAAACTCAAACGGTAATTTTCATGTTCCTAAGCAGTTACTTATTAGTTGCAAGTAAGTCACGTTCATAAAAATTTAGGGTTGTTACAAAAATAAACGCAGGGATTTAGCGATCTTAAAATATTATAAGCCAAAATCAACCTTGCACCAAGTTCACAGCTTTATCTACCCATAGACAACTTGCCCTCAGCAATTCGCGCATTGCTCAGTCTCTATCAACAACATTAATATGGGCTGATCAATAATGACTACATTAAAAGTGGTCATTACCATTTATTCCAACACATCTAACGTCTTCAACTTGCAGTGACAACAGTAAGCAATTAATCAAGCACAAATTCTTCTCACTTTTTGACTCTTTATTGAGGTGCTTGAACGGCTAGCGTTATTATCATGCCTATCCGAAAGCTCTATCAAAATTGTATTTCACACATTTTGCTTGACAAACGCCAACGCGGTTAAAGTCACATCTACGTCAAACTCAGACCGCATTAGGTTGTTTCGACTCAAAGCAATTAGTTGTATTTGACTAAAAGAGTATCATTCTTATGCGGAGTTTTTTCCGAAGTCTAATAATTTAGAATATCTGTATATGCTCAGATTAATGTAGTCAGAAGATTGTTGAATT
>KN716392.1:153894-181441 GCA_000816705.1 Dictyocaulus viviparus
ATTGAGTCAACGTCACTCATCAAGAACAATACTGTTCCGAAGCACAACAATACAACATAGGTCATAAACAACTAACGTTCAAACAACAACTACTTTCAGTTCAGTAACAACGTTCATCTTTATTTCCTATTCACAACACTTCTTGGTTTGTTTGTTTTTTTTTTTGTTTCTTTTATTTTCACTTTTTTTCGGCCAAGTTTTCCATAAAAATTGGTGGATCCTCAGCAAAGAGAAGACAATGAATATCGTGAATGTGCTCAAATAAACGATATTAATTGAAATGATGTTCGTTTTTCTCGCAAGAACAATAGTTTTGCCAAAACGAAAACAAGAAAAAAACAACAACAACAACAACAACAACAACAACAACAACAAAGGGCCTTTGTGAAAGTGGATGTAAGTAGGAGTTTTTTGCTTCTTCGTTTTGCTTTAAGAATGTGCTACACACATTTATAGATGAAACGTTTATGAGTGAGACATTTCGAAAATCTTGCAAGATTCTCTTGCCCCCCCCCCCCTCGTTTCACTGCACTCACAATGAATGAGGGAGTGACCTCAACATTTTCTTGTCATTAGTAGGCCTTGTCTTGTTTATCTAGAAATGTTTTATAGTTTTTTTTTGTTGCCATTCAATTCATGAGAATTTTAAGCAATCTTTAAATGTTCGAATAGGTTATATACTTAATAGAAGTTTTTATTTGAATCCTCTTTTCTTTTCCACTTCAATGTCTTCGTTTTTTATTAGTCCCTCTCTACACTTCATAACGAGTTCTTTTCTGTTTAAGAATACATTTTTAATACGCAAGCATTAGCATAATAAAGGAAACAGGTTATAATGAGGAGTTTTTTAACTCACTTATTATGCTTATGATATAGACTTGCTACGTCTAAATCAACTCTTAACGGCTAATCAGAATAAATACCGACGTATTCCAGGAAAAAATATAGTGTGTTTGTGATAAACGGAAAAGATGAATTCTTAGATGTTGATGGTTCAAAATTGTCAACAATACCTAATACATTTAATTGAACAAATAAAAACAAATGGGAGATGTCAGACTGATGAAGAGATTTGACTGTGTCCCAGATAGCGAGCGAATAGGCTCATCACCTCATCACTTATACCATTATCGAAGCTTACACTCAGTTGTTTTTGTGATTATAACAGAAAATGGCGTAAATGAGGCAACAGATGGATGCAGACTTCATTCGAGATGAAGCTGAGTTCAACTATCAATGTGATCTTGTAGTATCGTACTCGGAGAGCAGATTCCATAGAAATATTAATGAAGCTCTTTGAAAAGATTTGCTAAAATAGAAATCGATAGTAGCACAGTCGAATGGTCAGTACTTAAAGGGAGCATATCACACTTTTTTTTTATTTCATAATAAACAGATTTGTTGCAGAGCATCACTGGTGCTCAGACCTTAATCCTCCATTTTCTGATATGTAAATTTTGTTATCTAACAAACTTTGAATATTCTCTTTTAAATGTTTACTGATTCCATTCGTACAAAAATTATAAATGAACATGCAGTTGGCGATATCTGTTTGCTAACAACTTGATTTTCTGAGTTAGAGGAGGAATTTGTGGTGACATTTTCTGCTGAAGTTCTCATCATTCCAGAGAATCTATTGAGTTATGAGTATATGTGAGTATTTATGTCCCTCTTTTTTATCAAAAATCGAATCGTCTCACCGTGGAAACACTGTGAGAAAGAAGGCTGAAAATGTCGGAAAGTCTTTGTTGAAGTTCGGTCTAAAGTCGAAGCAGTACTTCTGCAGCTTTGCAATCCATGTTCTGAAAAAAATTCACATAATGCAAGCACTTCAAAAAAAAACCTCAATTGTGAAGCTTATATGATCAACGCTAATTCGACTGCGGTTTTTCTTCTGATACTAAAAATCAAGTGGATAGAAAAATTGATGTACGCACAGATTTTAATGAAAAAGTCCCGAACGTCATTCATGAAAAAGCTATTTTCAATGAAGTCTGAAGCATGGAAAGCTAATTTTAGCTAGAAAAAAAGTATCAGCATCAGAAAATTTTTTGAAATAGCAAACCGTCAAGAACCGATTTACTTAAAGTCATATAACACTGATGTAGTTATCTGAAGAGCTCGAAATTATGGTAGGACGATGCAGAACGTCACAAATAATTAAGAATAATAAACGTTAATGAATCAGCTAATGCTAATGAAAATTGAAAAGTACAAAGATAACGAATACGTTGTGATTCACTCAATCTATAAAATTCTCTGCTTTCTGTTCTGCATTACGGTAGCTGAAAGACATCCATGATGACGTCTTCAGCTAATAAGTGTATCTTCCGCACATCATCAACTTACAATACCGACATGTGTTTATATTTATCTGATGCATTTTCTTTATCAAAAGCTTCAGCTGAGACACAATAACGATAGGTGTCCTCTTAGCTCACTATCGTCAAAAAGCTTAAATTCAATTTTCTCGTTGAAGATTATTAGCAAAAGAACTTCATTAACTACGGTATATCAAGTTATTAACCGCAAAAATTAACATTGTCAAATTGCGATAAAAGAACGAAAAAGTGTTGTGAGGACATTGGTGCATTTGACAAGTCAACGTCATTTGCTCTACTGGCTTCGTTCTCCAAATAATCGATATTCTGAAGCTTTTGCTCATTCATTGAAGCTGACGATTCGTAGATGACGATAAGACGTTACGGTAAAGAAATTATCTGTATGTAAATAAAAACGCAAAAAAGTTAAGTTGAAATATTTATCGTGCAAAACCATTTTTTATTAAGACGTACATTTCGCTCGTAATAAATAAATGATAAAGTGGCGTAAGGAAGTCGTTAATGATATCGAGCTGGAGCTAAAGCTGGAGCTGATGCGGTGACTCCAGCAGAAGCACTGTGGAGATGACGAAGCAAAATAATAACAAATTTGTAAGTTTATCACAAAACGTTACAAAGTTTATCACGATTACCTTATCTTATCTTATCACAAAGAGTATCTGATATTCACGATAAATATGTAAGTGAATTTTATGGACCGCAATAAACAAATGCTAATTCGTTTTTTATCTCAGCAGATAATTACGATAATCATCTTCCTATTCACTAAAATTACCTAATCTCCTATTCGAATGCGATCAGAAGATTCCATAACGATCGATTATCGATTAGATTTCAAAAATATCACGTGAAAACGAGTACTGCTATTGCGAGAACACATGAAGATATGCTTTTTGATCTGATGGTTCATATTCATTCCAGTTCACATATCATTATAAGATTGAAAAATGATGTCGGATATGACAAGAGAAGGATAAATCCCAGAAAATGACTGCTTGAAGAAATATGAGGTTAAAAATTGTTACCTCATTTAATATCTGCTATAATAACGAATTCTCAAACAAGTCTATCTATTGTTGTTTTTCATTTCGTAGAAGTAAAGGCATGAAATAATTATCCTGCAAAATATTTCTTACCAAAAAAAAAACCTTAAAGCATGTTTTTTTATTATTCACGTCGAGATCAGTTATCGCTATGGCTACAACGTTGATCGCAAGTACACAAAACTAAAAAGTACTTACCATAAAAACGTACTTCCTGAAATTACAGCACTACAAGGTACGTTATGTTAATGGCGCTAATAAACTAAGAATGAGAAACGCGTTTATCAGTACTTTTTGCCGGAAGAAATACGGTAGTTCGAATAGTCTTCCATCTGTATAGCTACGGATTGAAGTTCTCTATGTTTTCGCATTGTTTCCAGCACTCCTCTTAGATGAGTGATGTGTCGAAAGAAAAAAAAAAACTGAGCATTACTCTCAACGAAAAAAAAAATAATGCAAGAAAAAACTAGAGATAAAACACTTGGTTCAGGAAAACGGATGAATAACCGCGCCAAGTTTAAATTGGATTTAATTCCTATTCAAGAAACTGATTAGGTCGCTTGAAAAACTATCAACTCAATTTCACTCAGATTTCAGCTTGCATTAAAACAATGACAGAAAAAAAAATCGTTATCTAAATGACTTACATGCATGCATCCGATGAGTTGAAATCTATAATTATAAAAAGCTGCTTGTTCAGAACGTATCTTTGAATAGAAATTCACGGAAAAGTTCTCGGGATGTTGTTAAGTGCCGATCAGAGCGTTTGCAGAGTTTTGAGGCATTCAATGTGACAAATCACTTGCATTTTTGTCCTCAGCGAATGGGTCTTCGTAATTTATGATTGCTGAATTCAAAAACGAAATCATATAAATCGCTTGGCAGCTTCGCTTGGCGATAAGAGGGATCATGGAGTGTCAGTGGTTCGTTCTTTGCGATTCCTGACACTAATTGATGCGTTGCAACTTCCTCTTTGAAGACTGTCAACATCAAACATAAATATGAGGATTTGAGATTTATTCGTCGACCGCTCTATATTTGCTGACAAAATTTACTATAGAGACGCTTATTACTGAGTTCGTATGAATAGTATTTGTGAATCCTAAAACGAATCGAAATTAGGAAAGCATTTCAACCTCTACAGCGATATAGTGGACCTTGAATATTGTCCTCTAGAAGTTTTTGTTGACGAGCAGCAATTAGAACTGTTCAGTGCCTTACAGTATACACAGTACAGTACTGTCCCATTTGCATTCGTCGTTCTACTGTTTTCAGATTTCAATTGATTAAAATGAGTTCTAGGAAAATGCTATTATTTTTATCCAGATATTGGATTGAAGCTATCGCTTCGAATATCTTAGAGAAAATCTTTGTTCACAGATATCAAATTGAACAAATCTAAATTTGATAAAAAAAAAGAAGATTGAAACCTAGGAAATGTCGGCTTTGATTTCAGGTAGTCAATGGACAAATGTATTTGATAAATACTGTCAATAAACATACGCTTAGAAGAGATTCAAGCTTTTGAGTTGCAGACAAATTGCCAAATGCAATACCTTTCTGGGAACCCAGCACTCACTTAAAGAGCGTAGGCCGTGCTTTTTGCCTCTACTCTACTCAATCGGCTGTTTAGAATCTTCTCAATGTGAAGAGGCTGGTTTAAATCCACGAGAAAACTTACAAATTCAAATATTCATGTCAAATTACTCAGTAGATCGATAAGCAAAGGTTAATATTACACTAATATGTCCTATACAGTTATGCTTGTAGAACACATAGAGGATTTTATTGATTTTTTTGAGTTCTGCAATACATTCATAGTTTTTTCGGTCCCATTTATTTTATACTTTGTAAATTCTTTCTCCGTACGTTAATGAATAAACAATATACTGAGCATTTTGCGATATCATTTCGCTTCATAAAACCTTCCATGAAATTTCTTTTTGTCATATAAACAATAATAGGTAGTTGGTTTACTTGAATTAAAATATAAGTTGAAAATGAAGCAATTGAAACCGTAACGTATAACGTACTATCAAATATTTGTGACGTCATTAAGCAGAATTACTTCAGAAATCGATTTCTGATAGATCAACTAGTTACTTTATTAATATTGTTCATTCTAATGAGAGCAAGTGTTTTTTCCAATGTGTCCACTGAGGAGAAAAGGAACAGTATTCATTAAAAGTTTTTACTGCGTTTTCTTTACTCTCTGTATCTTCCTAACAACTACGAAGTATTACTTAAATTATTCACATGAAAAATAGCATTAAAAAACATTAATTCACATTAAAATATAATAAAATCAATACCTATTTAATGTTTTGGAATCTATGCTTAGATAAAAGAAAAAGCCACAAACATTTATGAGGAGATCATTACGGATACGCGTCTAAGAACATGAATGAGTTAAACTTCATGGCAAAGTTTATGGATTTCATAACATTTTAGTGCTGACCAATATGTTGCTGATTGAATCCTGAAGCTAAAATCCTAGAAAAGCTGCTCCTTAAGCTCTATGATTGCAGAGGTCTTGAGCTCAACGGAATTACCGATGCATAGAAAATATTTTGATTTGGAGCATTTTCATGACAGTGCTTATACGTATGTGCTAGACTGAAATTTGTCGACATTTCCTCTTCCTCTTCCTCTTAATCTTCTTCGATTGATGACGAACGTGTTATAACTGCTGGAACTCAGCTGATAGTGATGACGGTTACTGAGTGCTATTCCTTCCAAAGCAAAGGTACTTCAGCAACCTTTTTGTTATCAAGCTTGTTTTCAACGAAGAACGACGTCGCGACGTGTATCCACCTTCCAAACGAAACAGAAATCAAATGTTTTCCAAAATTTGCCCTATTCCAGGCTTCCACATCAAAAAACATTGCAAAGATTGTAAATAGCACTGAGTTCGTCTTCATATTGTTATGAAGAAATTTACAAAACGGTAATAATTAATTTGGAATCATGTTGAAGAATTAAGCAAAATTTAATTAATCTCTACCGTTTCCCTATCAAGATTGTAAATGATTAATTACAAAGTTTTTGAATCATTCTTGAAAGTAATTAATATTTTAATATTACTTTGTACTAATTTTTAATTCACCTCAGCACTCACGATAGACATAATAATAACCTTAAAGATGCTCAACTAATCGCAAAACTATGAGTCTCAGGTTTCCGTCTTAAGGAAATTAGACTGTAGGAACTATGAGGTATAAGAAATTTCCGTTAGTGATGAATGTACGAACAGAACAACAGTAAACCGTCACAGTTGGTGGAAATCAAAAGCGCTACGATGACCACAACGATAGTTGAAGTATTGCAAGAACTCCTGATAGCCGAGCTTTGTTAGGATGGCTTGTGTGAGTGATTTATAAAAACAAAAAGAGTTGATCTTTTATCAGAGAATAATCGTAATGGATCTTAGTAGAATGTTAGAAACTACTTCGCGTTATGTACCGCAGAGAAAGAACGTGAAGAGTTTGATAATGCATGAAGCCTGAACTGTACAATACAAACCTAAGCATGTCTTTGATTAACGAAACATTTTCATTGGCAGATTTCAGTCAACTGTGTGAGAAGAATCACAACAAACCAAAGTGCTCTAGGCACTAACGACTTTTGCCGTTAGTTTCTACAGCTTCTTCATCAAATTACGCAAAAGCAAAAGAGAAGATCAAATTGAGAAATCGTTCACAGAAAATAAATTTCCTACGTCGATCAATCAGACCAAAAAAGAATGAAATGAATTCCTTTTCTTTTGCAGAAGAATCAGTCGACTATTTTAAATAATAGTGAGATGTTTGATTTGTTTCTGCTAAGAAATGATTATCAAATTCACTCAAAAGCTTACTCAGGATGCACGAGGTATAAGAATCTCAAAAACTTGAAACTCCTACTACTTGTCATTTGACAAGATACTGACTGACTCTAAAAATATTGTCATTTAACTCAGAGGTGAAGTGAAATTCTCGAGATGGATCAGCGTCGATCTTCCGATCGATGTCATTACGGGATTCGACTTTGTCCTACAAAACAATTGCCGATGAACAGCTTCTATTTCACCTATCTAACTAAATGAGTAAATTTTGTTAACCAAATTCTAACTTATCAGTAGTGGAATAATCTTAACTCAGCATAATTCGTTCCTTTCAATACATTGTTTTCATCAAGAAATGTAGTAGCAGACGTGATAATAAGAGTGATACGTCGCCATCACTGTAGCGTTGTAAGGAGGGTCACAAAATGTGATTTTGTTCCTCGATATATTCTAATGACATATTCAATGTGTGGTATTTCAGATCATAGGTGACGTTCAATCGATTGCAGGATAAACTTTCTCACTCACCTCATCGACTCCCGTTGACAAATTGGTTATTATGAGATGAAATGAAATGAAATAGAATTTGAAAATACCGAGATGAAAATGAAATGCTGAGTTTTATCATTCAAAAACAGAAGTGTGACGTCTAACTAGCCATAATTACTTAAGAAGTCTTTTTTTTTCACTGACACGCTTAAGATTCTTCAACGTCAGAAAGATTCTGCTAGTTGCGACGCAAGCGAATTACCATATTAATAAATCATATAAAATACAAACAAGTCTATGGATTTTCTTCTCTCAAGGTACAAATTGGCTTCGAGAAGATGGTCATCCAGAAATATTTCGATGTGAAGCAATAAATAAATATAAATAAAGTAAAAAGAAATTGCTGATCGTATCCACCAAATCTGCTAGAGGCTAAATCGATAACGGAGGTTTGTTAACTTTTGTATAGCTGTAGCACTTTCTATGAAACAACGTATCAACATTGTTAGCCTGAACGACAATTAAAGAGGTATACTGGATAAAGCTCTAATATAATTAGCGATATATTCAGATGTTTTTTCTGACTAAATGCTAAAGCTGGGCTGTATACGTGAATAAATAAGATGAAGGTGGAGCTTCAATGGTAGTTTGCATTTAGTTTATCATCAATTTTTGACTGAAGGAAAAATAGACACAGCATATGATACTTCGTTATATTTATGATGTTTCTTCTCATAAAATAAAGTGAATGCCTGAGGAGTTTTGAAATTTTCACTGTTTCAATAGAATGCTAATCAAAATCTAACAAGCTTACGCGATTTTTTGAAATGAATCAGACATATTAAATCAACCTAGTCATTTCTACATGTATTTCGTTATTATATACTGAATGAGATTAGCCTTAATTCCTGTCTGGATCGTTGTCAGTCAAATTCGTTATGAATAAAATAGAAGCCATGCTTCAAAGGGACAAATGATGAGCTTGATATTTCTCTTATATAGGAAAAAAAATGTTCTATGCTGCTATAAACAATCATCCTCAGCTTTCCTCAAGCTACTTGAGAAAAGAGTGACGGTCATGAAGATTTCCTTAGAAGAAATAACGAAAAAAAAAGCTTTGCTAAGCTTCTTTACCAGCGGTCAAGCTATAAGCATTTATTTTTGATTTTCATTTTCTTTAATTCGGTGAATGAACAATACCCGTAATGATTAATTTACTTCTATTTTTGGACTGAACAAAAATGTTCGAAATTGTAAAAAGACAAAACGAAAAGTAAAAGTAATGAATCGCATAATATCCCGGAATGATGAGTTGATTTTTTATTTGTTGGCACAAATTGTATGTGTCGAACACTCTATGTCATTTGAATATTTTCCAAAATGTGTATAGCGTGATGGTTACAGGTGCTGCAGCTCTGCACATAATTTTACTGGTACGGTTTGCAGTACGAAGCCGAGAAGCCCTTCCAGTCATCTGTGGATTGTGCATTATTGCAAGACTTTCGTGACGAACTAGCACTGCAACTGCACAACAATGTCCGGAGTTGCTCGACGAAAGATTGTTGCTCAGATAAAACAAGTACACAACCTCACATCCTCAGATCAAGTCCTATGCACATTTAAGAATAATGAAGTCATTTGTCTTCATACTTCCACTTAACAACACGTTGGAAAGTGCTTCGCAATAAATGGTTCCCATATTTTTACTGGATACTAGTTTTCATTGATCTCAGGCTGGACTGCGGAATAGGCTGCTCATAGTGCTTCTGTAGCTCCAATCTGATGAAAAACCTAACCTCAACGAAGATTGGATGACCATAAACTTAAGCAAAATTACCGTTCTTTTATTTATGCTTTTATGTGAGTGTTGTTGTTTTTTGATTGATTTATCTTATAATATTACTCTTTATTTTCAGCTATTATGTTTGTTTGTTTTGTTTGCAGTTAGACTTTTAAGTAAATAAATCAATAAGAAAAGTTACAAATGTGGTATAACGAAGCAAATGAACATAGAGAAATAATATTGATTATACCTACAACCTATTACAAATCCAGTGTAAAAGTTTGTGGAGCTTTTCAAACAAAACTTTCATTTAAACAGCTTGAGGCTATATTAAACACTCATAATCTCGTCTTCTAGCATTCGTTTTTCTAGTGTGAATATCTAATTTATCCTTCGTAATGGAGATATATCTTTCAGAATGAAATGGCAGCTTTAATGAAGCACTATTCGATTTGTGACAAGAATTAACGTGCGTTCTTTCTTGTGAGATAGGATAGTTCAAAGAAAAAACTTGATATCTATAATTAGTTTCTCGATCGACATTTATAAAAAGCATATTAACTAACAATGAGGAAAAAAATTATACGTTCTTCACAAACAATAGGATACAAGAGAAAATCCTTTTCCAAACAACATTTCATCTTCCATCTCGACATCTACTGTATAAATTAGATATGTATAATAGATGTATTCATATTATCGTCATATTCGTTAACGCGCTTAACGGAAAAGCACATATACATACAGCTGAACACTACGATGCTCTATTGACGATATGCTTAACAATGAAACAGCGATCGCTCTATGTGGAATTCAACAGCCAATCGTGACTAGCATAGAAAAAGCTCGTGTGTTTCTTAATGCTCATTAGCGAATGACGTGAGCACGTAAATTAAATCCATCACAAAGCTTGTAATATATTACAGGAGTGTTTTGTACGTTGTTTATACTTTGAAAATCCTGATGCATCGTATCCGATGAACACTGCACTAGTAGTCAGCATATTCGCTGCACTTGAATGAAGGTAAACATAGCTTAGAAGCTAAAGAAAGCGTAGAAGGTAAAGATAGCTCAAAAGCTTAGATAGAAGGTAGCTTGATTTGCTATGCCGTAAACGCCTACCTTACGAACTCTTACCATGTCCAATTATTCAAGTATAGAGGTCGTGTTTATTGATGAGTGATGATTTCTTCAATTATACGCGAAGAATTCTCTTCAAATACTTAAAATCTGCATGTATTTTGAGCGTACGAACGAACACACACACATTTGAACGAATTGGTATAATTAACTGTGATAAGTTTATCGGCTAAATGAGGGAAATGATTCGCTTATAATAGTCACAGGAGCATAAAATTATAAACTGATAATCGCACGCCATAAACGAATACTTTACATTTACTGTATTTAAGAGAAAAAAATCACTACCATTACGACTGTTGAATTGGAACATAACAAAGCGAGCTACAATCAGACTTTCACCACACAGTAGATAACTTTAAAAAACTTCTATAGAAATTCATCACCGAAATAAAAGCATTTTACCAATTCAGCAAGAAGGAGATGAAATTCTTCGAAACCTCGTTGAACATAGGTAGAGGATGTTGTTGTACTTCCTTACTATCCAATGAATGAGTGAAATTAGTATTGATGCTTCTTTCATTATTCAAAATCACGTGCCCTTTATCGCTTTTTTGGCTTTCAGTATCCGCCTCTAATGCTGTTGGAAAGATTGATATCACACGACGTCATACAATTTTTTTTCTGTTTGAAAAACAAGGAATAATCATTCAGTTGTGCTTGCCCGTTTATTGGAAAGAAAAAGACATGCTGTATGAAAACTGGAACAGAGCAGTAGCATAGCATCAGGAATATTGCGGAAATTTTGTTCTTAATTTGTTGGAAGCTATCCTATGCAAATTATGATGTGCTCCGAAAGGATACCTAATGTCCATTTCGATGAAAATGCTTTATTTAGGATTTAAACGTAATTCGTTTAAATTTTAGTTTGTTTCCAGCTCAATGATTTTCTACAATGTTTATTACACTGCGCTGTGTCAAGTAATCACTAATTACCTCAAAAATCAGCTAGCCTTCAACCTCGGTATTGGTAAATTGAGTATCTTGGCTGTAATTTACTTAAGGTAATCATTGATTGCTATTGACTTGAGGTTGGTATGTAGTGTTTTATTAAAGGCGCAATACAACATAAACACAAACTAACGTTTCGGCGGAATTGCCCTTTTCAGAGACCCTAAAAAGTCTACATCAATTATGCGATTCCCTCAATCAAACACCATCGTTATTCTCACGAAAGAAATTCTGAGACATAAAAGAAATAAGACTCAAGGCTTGTAAAATAAACCACAAGGTGTGAATGTGTCATTTGTCTTCACGAGCTAATACATCAAATAGAAGTCAAATTCGCTAAGCAATTTGTCTTCAATTTCATACATGACGCAGAATTATAGTAAACAGCAGAAGACGATGTTATCGTAGGGAACGCATTCCTTAGGTGAATTAATTAACTAAATCACCTCATCATATTGTTATCTGTAACTCTTCACCAACACTTGAAGAATTTTCAGATAACTGAGGAGAGTTCTAGAGTGGCAACAGAATGAATATAATATCGTAAATGTATTTTTATTTTACAATGATCGTAATTATAGTTCTTACACTTTTATTCAGCATAATTAGAAATAGATTATATGATTCAAGTACTAAACCACCAATTTATTCTGATCAATGTAATAAACATTAATCGCCCACCAAAATAATTTCGTGTATCTACCAAACTCTTGACGTTCATTTGGCAGGTGAGCATTCTACACTGAAGATAGGCCCCTGGGGCACTAGTTCGTAGTTCGTACGAGTGAAATGTTGTTGCTTCATATTCGAAAATGCTTCTTCTGACAAACGCTACGTTAGCATGTTTAGCAAACAATAGATTCGATATTTAAATATGCATACACCCTAATGTAACAACTGACCACAATGTGTGATAGTATAAGTACTTACAAAATCATTGATATCATTTAAATATCGAGGACTTTTATTAATAGATTTCGAGGAACGCTTTCAAAAAATAACGTTACTCAATTAAAAAGCCATAGCATAATTGTTTAAAATTTGGTTTGGCCTATGTACAGAAGGATGTTAGTAGACAGGCAGCTTATGAGGAGGAAAGGGAAGGAAATAGATGAGATCTCATACAGTGAGGAAAAGTTAAATCCATTCGGAACCACGGATGTCAGTAACATTCAAACCGTCAAGTGAATATTCTGTTTTAGCGGATCCTTTTGGATTCCACATATTGCAAGGAAAAGAAAATTGAGGTCTCAAATGTAAAATTGCATGATTTGCTAATAATTCTACTTGTCTTTATCGTATTTAATTAACTGATCTAAATAAGTGATGATCTCCCGCAATGATCTACATGTAATTAAAACGTGAAATTCAAAAAAAAAAACACTTGACGAAGTTTCAAGTGTGTCATAGCAAAGCACGATAGTAAGCTCGATGTCATGTAGGCCAGCAATAGACAATTACGATTTATACGATAGATTTTCAAAACCACTAAACGCTTTAGATTAATCTTAATGTGGAAAAAATCAATACTCATCAATTATGAATCAATTTTTTGTTGTTTCAAGAATAACAAGCATTCTAGTACGTGATCACTTGACAGGCCTTATCACTTTATTTATTGGAATGGAGATATGGAGGGAGGTACGACACTGAATACTTCAGGGTTCAGCTTTACTGAATCGTCATGTTCAAGTATTTGGCAACATTTGACATCTGACTAGAATTTCACTGCCAAAATCAGATGTATCAACGTGAGAAGAGAGGTTGAACAACGCAGTACTATTTCCACAATGTTATTCACAGTCACTCCTGAGAATGTCATGCAAAGTTCAGAATGGGACAATATGGCAGTGAAAATTGACGCCCAGTAATTTCACCATATTCACTTCGCCGATTATATTTTTCAATTACATCAAACATTGGACAAGTGAAACAAATGCTACCCGACCTCGAAAGTGCTTGTAAAGAAATTGGCCTCAAGGTGAACGTTGTTTATGAGAAATGAAATCAATAAAATAACGCTAGAGTTTAGTAAGGGAAACGAGCGGTTTGCGTAACATGTGAGAACACATTGAGGGATTAGTGAAAAAGCCAATGAGGACAAAGCTCCGAGCCTACTTTTTTGAAACAACTATTCTTCGTGCTTGAACGTATGCCTCGGAAACTTGGACGCAACGAAAGCATGATTAACGATCACTGAACGCAATCCAACCTATCAAATAGTTGATTCCAGGCGTTTCCCGTACCACACAAGTGAAAGAAGGAATCCGAAATTTTGACGAACGTCAACTATCAAAACTAAGAGACGCAGCCGAGCATGTCAAACTATTGAAGTGGGAAGTCGTGGACAGAGACACGGGATGCGTATGAATGATGACCGGTGGACACGATCTGTAAGTGGTAGGATCTCACTGGAAATCAAACGCACTGCAGGAAGATTACCAGCCAAATGTTCAGACCTCTTCACAAAGGTTCTAGAAAGGGATCATGATGCTCAACGAATCCCTAGAGCGAGGAGAACTCATACGACTACCCGTACGTACGACAAGTAGAAATAGAAGTTTTACTGATGATTACTCGACTGTGCAGATGATCGACGGAAATCCAAGTGATCCAGGTGATGATAATGACATGGCATAATACGTTAAATGGTGCGGGTTTTTAAAGAAAGAGACGGAAGTAATAGCTAATGACGCCTACTCTTAACAAAATCTGTGTTTTATATTTTCTTAGTAAGCCAAAACAACGAAGAGATTTTGTTGTAATAAATGTTATTAATCAGAAGAAATTAAACGTCGGATTAAGCTAACCAATAGATACGATATACTGACATCTTCATAAAAGAAATCAATATCGTTGTTTGTTTTAGTTAATTTGCTACGTCAGTATGTATACACTAAGCGATAACAATAAGAAACCGAACATACGGCAGAAAAATATGTGCTTAGATGTCGAAAATTGTTGTCATAGAAACAGACAAAACATTTCGATAGAACCTATGAATTATTTTTGAGAAGTCATCTATTCTGAGCGAGTACTGTATGTTGGAAATCTGCTCCGAAACAGTTCTTACTACCAGACTTCTTCATTGAATTTTAGTATACGTAGAGGAGTTAAGTTTGCTGGTGGTGCACCGTGTCATACATTGTCGGTGAGTTGGAATACCATGCTCTTTGAGCTCTATTAGATTGGTGTGGTATGTTAATCCTCTCTGAAGATCATTTGTTTTCTCCGTGGTTTTCCCAACCTTTTTTTCCAGGGGTCTCTTATTCACGTGATGTTGGAGCTTATGCTGCTGCATTATAGTTGTCTAAAGCCACATGGACTGGGTTCATGTTGTATTAAGGCTGATTAATACTTGCTGTACATAGTTTGTTGTGTTTTAACATATTCTTTCCGATTTAATCCGTTATGCAACTCATGTGCACTTTTGACGATATTATCCTTATCATTCGAATTTGACAAGGAACGAACAGTCGTTGTTGCAAAGGTTTTCTGACGTGAGAAAAGCATGATGTCATTTTATAAATCCTATTTGTAGCCTCTGCTTTGGATCTCCTAAGATTGTTGCTGCCCAGCGATTTCAAGGAATGATTTATGTAGCATGGATGTCATTTTGTGAATTCTATCTGTAGCCTCTGCCGTAGATCTCCTAAGATTGTTGCTGCACAGCGATTTTAAAGAATGATTTATGCTTCATAATTTATGTAGTGCATCAAATATTTGAAACGAAGACATTACGTTGAGCCTGTTAATGCGACCAATACACAAAATTTGTCTTGATTGTTCGTTGTATTAGAGCCGTAAATGCTTTTGCCCCGTGAACTTACACTTTTTACTTTGTGTGTATATCGTGTGGATGTCATGTCGGCCTTCTTTTTCGAAATTTCACCATGTGTAAGCGGGATAGGACTTTCGCTGTTAAGAACAAACCTTGAACAGTCTTGTAAAATTCGGAATTTTGATGCTCTTGTGGGTCAACGATCTTTGCGGATTACATGCATTTAGGCTGATGGCATAAATTTCAAACGGCATAATTGCTGGCGAGTCACCTAAGTTATATATGTAATATGTGTTAAAATATTTAATAGCCAGTATACAGTTTCTCCCAAGTTTTTTGCTATAGGGCTAAGCAGAGTTATTCACGAGCGGTTTGACGTACTATCTCAATATGAGCGGGAACCTCTTTATTGGAGCTGACTCCTGTCTGCTTGCTAACTACATCTATGTCTTTTGATCACGAACTTTGAACCGGATCCATGAGCAGGCTCTGATTTATATACTTACAAACAAATATACGCATGCATGCAGTAAAGTGAACTGTATTTATATATGGGTTATCTAGGGATATCTAGGCAGCGCAATAAAATCGTGAAGTCCAATAAATGAAGATTTTGTTTTGATTGCCATTGAGTATGGTTTGATACCATACTTAATGTAATACTCTATTGGTGAGTACCACACATAATACAACATTGACATTATAGATGGCACTGGTGTTGAAGTAGTTAGAAGGCAGAACATATAGATCATATAGAAGAAAATATCGAATCTTTGCTATCGTCTTATACATCTGATGATTAATAAGTAATATTACCATGATATGGCAAAAAGAATTGTTCTTCTCAATTTTAGCATCCACACATAATTTAAATGTTTCGAAGGACTTCATAATGTGTGTCTTTTCCGAACTCGCTTGATCACTGATTTTTTAACTGACAACTCAAAAGTGCAAATATTCAACTGGCTTCTGGTATTTGCCTCATGAAAGTACGTTATTTTAACATCTCGATTCTCCGCGTCTTCCTATATAAGCAGTTACGGTTAACGCTCACTCCAAATCCTATGATCCTATGATCCTATGATTGCCTAATACAATTGTACAATCTAAAATTAGCCTTTTAGATGAGCGCAAATTATGAAATACCTATGATATGACGAAGGACCATAGAAAATTTAATACGGCCTTAATTGCTATTGATTCATTATGATTCATTGTAATTGATTGTAATGTCGCAACGCTGATTCATTAGAAGAAGGCAAATAGTGTGGCACAGAGTCTCATTCCTGCATATATTACTTTTCCTCTCGTATAAAAACCCATTGGGTCTACCACGAGAGACCCTTGACAGAACATCTTGAAGCCGTTATTGTTATCGTCAGCCTCCTACGGCCATATCCTTATCGTTAGCCTCCTACGGTCTATATCGCCTCTTACGGCTCCATAATTTTTCCTTTTTGCTATTCTGGGAATAAAGTTTTTCTTATTAAAGTGTGTTGGCTCTGCACTCTCTTAAAGTCAACCCTTCTATTCACATAAAACGATATCAAACCATCGATATCAAAACATCTGGCGACCACGGCAACTGACAATATGTCTGCAACGGATAACTCTCTTCTGCGGAGGCAGATAGGTTTCTTTAAACAAATTTTACAGAGACATTCAAACAACCTGGAAAATGTCCTTGTTCAATATAAAATTCGTCTAGAACAGATGCGCTTCGAACATCTCGATAACGTCGAGATCGAATCTTTACGAAATGAAACTACTAGTGTTCGCACATCTATCCTACAGTCTTACAATAAACTAAATCAATTACATGAGGATTGGCTACAGCTACAAGACTCTAATCGAAACGAACGGAAAGTATTGGAAGATATATCCAAAAATATGGCGACTACCGCAACAATATTGCGTCTGCAGTTCAGCGCTTAGAACAACTAGATTTACTACTGAATTTTATAGACACTGAATTTACCCTCCGCGGCCTCTCTATTCCTTCCGATTCGTCAGAAAAACTATCCGACAAAGACGAATCCCCTCCCACACATCATGACATCCACACTACGACTCCCTTTCCAACAGATACCTCTTTACTCAACTTTGTCGATGCATCTATACTCTCAAAACTTGAATTACCTACCTTTGATGGTAATCTACTAGATTATCCAGAATTCTCTGCTCGATTCGCTACTCTTGTCGACAATAAACCACAATTGGACAATGCAACTAAATTCTCACTACTTAAATCATGTTTACGCGGACGAGCTCTACACTCAATACAAGGACTCCCAATCACACCAGGTGCAGAATGATGTTTTGATATCGATGGTTTGATATCGTTTTATGTGAATAGAAGGGTTGACTTTAAGAGAGTGCAGAGCCAACACACTTTAATAAGAAAAACTTTATTTCCAGAATAGCAAAAAGACAAAATGATCGAGCCGTAAGAGGCGATATAGACCGTAGGAGGCTAACGATAAGGATATGGCCGTAGGAGGCTGACGATAAGGATATGCCCGTAGGAGGCTGACGATAACAATAACGGCTTCCAAGATGTTCTGTCAAGGCTCTCTCGTGGTAGACCCAATGGGTTTTTATACGAGAGGAAAAGTGATATGTGCAGGAATGAGACTCTGTGCCACACTATTTGCCTTCTAATGAATCAGCGTTGCGACATTACAATCAATTACAATGAATCATAATGAATCAATAGCAATTAAGGCCGAATTAAATTTTCTATGGTCCTTCGTCATATCATAGGTATTTCATAATTTGCGATCATCGAAAAGGCTAATTTTAGATTGTACAATTGTATTAGGCAATCATAGGATTAAACAAAGTGTTCTGTACAGTTACAGAAAATCAATGTGAGAGTATGATTTATTCCACAATGATTATTGGTAGAGTGTATGTGTAGTACAAAAAGGGTGGTAATGTGGCTTTTTCGAGGAAGGAAAATTGGCTTAATGGTGTTGGGTTGCAAATTAGCGTTATCTATCCTTCCTTGGCATTTCCATAGAAAGGTAATATTACAGAAGAACAGTTTAAGCTGACGATGTTCGTCGTTGGATGGTGGATAAAGTAACTGTGCCATTCGGAATAATATAATTTCCGCTCGAGTCAGAAGTGCGACTGATGTTTGGCCGAAATGTGCTCTGGCCTTCTTTGACTTTAATATTATGAATAACAATACAAACATCACCGTGCGGACTAACCTCTTCCATGAACTGAAGCGTGATAGTTTAATCGGGCAGTGGAAATCAATTTTTTTGGCGGCTGCTTTGGGAGCCAAAGTAGAGTTTTGTTCTGATTCTGAGTCTAATAAATCTTCATGGTGATACATAAGATTTGCGGTGTCTGTTGGTTGGTTGTCTTTGATACTAGGCCACGTGTTTTCATCTTTCTGGGACAAAAAGTTAGGGCCATGCCACCATGAAGGAGTGTTCCATAGTTCTTTTATCGTTGTTCCTCTTGTGCCGATGTCGGCAGGGTTGAGGTGTCCTGGGATGTGTTGAACACAAGCACCTAGTGAATTGTCCTGTATTATTTTGACACGATTTTGGATGAAAACTGGCAAAACTCGCAGCAGTGGCTCAGTGGTGGAGGTGCCGCAGTGACACGCCGGCCCGAATTAGTTCGCGGCCGCCCTCCAGGCCTACCAAGCCCGCCATCCCTCCGGGGTCGGTAAATTGGTACCAGAGGAGTCTGGGTAAGATAACTGGCACTGACTTGGTGAAGAGTGATCAACTCAAGTCATGTATAGACCAGGCACGCATTCAACCACCTCCACCATATCATGTTGAACATGAATGCGGGGGCGCATCCCACCACAACGGATTGATCAACGCCAAAAGTTATCTTATCTTATCTTACAAGAAGTTTAACTCAAATCACTCATGATAATCTCAATATATTGATTCATGATATATTGCATTGCTATTGCTGGTCTTAATATACGATCCTGTTAACTTTAAATCAGGCTAACTGATGTTATCTTTATTGTGTATCAAAGGTTTCATGCGATCCTCCATGATAATCTTATTAAACCAGTTGTTGATAAATCGCTACTGATGTATTATTTATATATATTGTTCATATAAAGAGTTAATTACACCATTTTGAAGTCTGGCGGTCAACTCTTAAGTTGGGTAACACATGTGGTGATCGGTTTTGTTTCCAAATAGGCACAAACTCAGTTTAGTGATCATTTGCGGCATCGTGGCCATCAGAAGGTGAACATACATGTAGTAACTGCTGTTACATCAGAGGACGAGCATACCGTCTAATTATCCTATCCACGTTTGAGGTTGATTGCACTCGATCATTACAACACCCACCTTATTATACCGCTGAAACTACCTTCGTTATACAGAATGCTTTGTCTCAACACTGAATGTCGAAATCGATTGTATCGAATAGTGTTCAGCTTTCCTATTCTTTCCATCTTCTCCCACATGTAGAACATTTTAATTACGTTATCAATGTTAACTTATTTTGGTGCTAAACTATATGTAGAGACTCAACACTATCTATTGTCACTGTATATTTTAAGGCAGCGACTAGTCATAGTGAATTCATTTTGTGGCACCATAACATGGTACAAGTCTTCAAGTATAGCGATGACTAGAAAACTCTTCTACACATAACCTTCGTGTAGACATTGATGATAAGTTTCCAGCTTAATTAAGGATAACACTAACATAGCAATTCATTCTAACTTCAATTTATAAGTGTTCTGTATTCCATTATCCACACAGGTTGTGACAACCGATGATGTCGAAAGAGTTGATTTGAAACCTCTTTCTTCATACTCAAAACTACTCAAGATTACAACAACTAAACAACCTCAGAAAGTGCTGACATAGTTTGAATAGAAACCACTCTAGAATTCCCGCCGATTCGGATCAGGTATTTGTGGACTGCGATGGGTAAACAACCGCGCCGCAAAAGTAGTACGCGGAACAGATACTGCGTTCCTGACGATGCATTCCTTTAAGTTTTCATCAAACTAGGAATGGTTCTTCAGCGGAGGCATTCGTTTTGACGGATTCTATCGCTGCACAGGAATATGGTGAGATTTTGGTTACTTGTTCGTTACATTAGAATGTTGTTGCCTGAAGTAGTTCAAATTTAATGTCGTAAGGTTGGTCTTTTAGAGCAGATATTGATACCAACGTTATAAATGTATCGGTAGCAATATTACAATATAGAAGTTTATGCAGAAGTCTAAAAATGGATGCTCTATATTTTAACAGAAAAGCTAGAGAATACTTAAGTTAAGCGAGTGTATTTTGTATATCTTTATGTATTTATCTTTACATTTCTTTTCTCTTATCTTTATCTTTCTCTATGTATTTTTTATATCTTTATGAGGAATTTATTTCTAATTCCCGAAATAATGGCATGTTTGACACTATTATTTGGTGATAATGTTTCGTTCTGTTGTTTTCTCACTATTATTTTAGTGCTTCTCGAATTGGCTTCATCTATTTCAAATCACTTGCTTCATGTATTTACAATTTTCGTTTATCTCGTATTTGGAAACAACACATTTCGAAATTTGCCTAGTAATGATGAGTTAAAAAGCTATTTCATTATTTGTAAGATTTATGCCAATGACTGTGCCTTCAGAAAGATTTCATACGACAAATAATGTTCTTTATTTAAGCGGGCGATGAGTATGCCTTGAGTTGATGTGGATGGTTCGATAATGCTTGCTCCTCATCATGATTAGGCAGCTGGTAAACGTCACAGTTTTTATGAATGATTTCTCTAAGAAATATCCCATATTATCATTACCCATCGATGTATTTCGTTTTTTATTGAATATGATAATAATTCTTTTGAACATTGTGACATTTCCAATGAGAGTAGCTTTTGGCATTTGTAGAAATTTTCCTATACTCACATTTTCTTTTTTGTTTTCTTCTTGTAATAACATATACAGTACGACGAATCACTCGACAGTCTTTAGTCAGGTATTTTCTGTATTCATTTATACCTTACTGTGTTTCGATCATCTACACGATTTTTGGTCTGTTTTTTCCCGCAAGTGCACAATATATCTCGGTTTATTCAAGTTCTTCTTAATCCTATTAGATGGTTACTTGGCCTTGGTGAAAATGTCGACCGACGAGCTAGAACTGTTCGTCGGGTGGTTGAAGTGCTGTCACCGCAAAATCAACGACTTGAACAAGACGTATCTATTCGACGGAAGTCGTCTTCCCAATTATCACTTGCAGAACGAGCGAATAACGAGAGAGTACAGTGTTGTATTTGTATATATAGAGAAAAAAGTATACTTTTGACTCCTTGTAATCATCTGTGTCTATGTAAAACTTGCTATCAAGCTGTTTTAAAAGTATCTCCTCCAAGGTGCCCTATATGTAGAACACCTATTGAGTCACACATTAATGTGTTTCTTTAAAGCAAAATCTTCGTATTTTAACGTTCTGTTATATCTTGCACATTCACTTATTTAACACAATTTAACCTTTTTTTTTGTCAATGCACTCCTCTGATAAATTTGCAAAGAATTTGTTAACAGTCTACAGAAAAATAAACATGCTACTACCTATTTAAATATGTCGTCTCATATCTTCAAACTGTAGTAAAAAGATGATATACGTATAACACCATCTTGTCACGTATACCTATCGTCAGTTTTATTTTTGGAGCTAATGGTTATTTTAAAAGTAAAAACTTGCTTTGAAATTTGTATTCTGACGCAGGGATTTTTTCTTACAATGTGCCGCACAGCTATCAGATTTATCTCTTCGCTGTTAATTTTTACTGATGTAGTTTCGTTCTAAGGGGGCGCAGTGGCCCAATGATGGAGGTGCCGCAGTGGCACGCCAACCCTAATCAGTTCCCCTCAGCTCCTCAAGCCTACGAAGATCGCCATCCCTCCAGGGTCGGTAAATTGGTGCCAGAGAAATCTAAGTAGGATAACTATCACTGACTTGGTGAAGAGTGGTCAACTCAAGTCACTGTATAGACTAGGTTCGCATTCAAACACCTCCACGATATCACGTTGAACACGAATGCGTTGGCGCATCCCGCCACAAAGGGTTGGTCAACGCGAACAACTGTTTTATCTTATCTTATCTTAAATGCTTTAGAATGCTGTTCAATTATATGGCACGCTATTTTACAGAATCTATAAATACATGGGTTTGTGAAGCCATTAAAACTGAGCATTGCGATAGCCTAGTTTTTTGGGGTGTATGTGTAGCTTTGCTGCTAGGAAGTCATGTTTTCTGAAGTTATGAAAATGGTCTACACTGTTGCTTCTTCCATATTGTTTTGCCGACGAGTAGTCCATACTTGCCTTTTACCATGTCATTATTGCTTAACTTGACAGTTTATTCCCAACTAATACACAGCGAGGTATGAAAGTATTGATTATGCAGAGGGCGAATACAGATCTAGTGTACACAGATGGGTATTCCTGTAGTCACTTTTACCACTGCTCTACGACGTGAGCTTCGCGGTAGAATTTCACATTATCGAGAGGAAGTCTATGCAAATGGCAAGTGTTCGTATACATTGTCACGTCTACGAGACTGCCATTTGTTCAAGCTCGGTAATATCTTAAGTACTGTATTAGAATGGCTCAAACCCATCTATTGCATTGTTGACACTAGTAGATCACATGTCTTTTGTTTATCCAGTTCAAGACTGAAAACATTAGGTGAGCGCTGTGTTCTAGTTTGTTCTTTTTTGTTGTTATTAGCATTCATAATAAAACAAATCTCCTACTAGGAAGACAGTGGCTATGACTATTTGTAATTGTGCAAGAGCAGACAAGGCCCTCAGCATATAAAATGATTTTTCCAATTACATGTGGTTTTTTCGCACATTTTTCCCCACAATAATTTATGTGGTTTTCCTTTTCATACTTAGTAAATATTGTACAGTATGAATATTTGTGTTTGTATTCGAGTCGTTTACCGATCGTCTTGCATATTCAAGAAAAGAAGCTTCACTTCTGAGAGCTGTTAGAAATCCATCTGGAAAATTTAATGTTTGCAGTTGGAAATCACAGCATGGGTTGTAAACATGGTAAAAGAAAGGAATGGATAAAAGTGTAGAAACAGGACAAAAAGTATATTGATAAATGAGATCTGTATAATATAAATAAGCATTATACGTCAAATGGATCAAGAGTATACAATACAAGAGTAAGGATATCTATTACACAAGTCAATGTAAATGATATTCAGATAGCAATGAGATGTGTTACGCACTACGCTTACGCTTTTACTGTTCCATTCATAACTGCTATCTTGCTCTTCTGTAGTACTTACTCCAATTCAGTATAATTGAAACTGTTGTCATATCTCAGTCTATACAATGATGGAGTCAACATGTACTTTACATTTACTGTACGGGATGAGTCGATCTTAACAACCACATTTTTTCGAACATTCAAGCACTTGATTACTACGAATTATTTCTCACAAACAGCTTTACACATCTGGTTATTCCACACTGGGAAACGTTTCTCATATGAGATTTATATAACTCTTGCCTTTGTTGTGGAGGTTCTATTAAACGTAACTCAATCAGACTTTTTGATTACATTTGTTGAGAATGGTTCTCAATCGTTTCCACCGTAAACTATTAGATTTTAGAATGTTGCATATTAATAAGTTCGTATTACATTGAGAACTACATTTCTTTCCTTACTGGGAAGTGTACCACCAAAAGCAAAAGTCTCGCCGATAAAGCAAATCTAGTGACATAATGGATCTGTTGGTAATATTGTTCATGGGGTTGACTGTAAGAATAATTATCCATGATTGGCCTCTCATGTCAAGTTTGCTTAACATCAAGTGTAACTTCAAAGTATAGACCTGAACTTGGCCAATTAGACCTCTGTTTTAATCAAACATCAAAAAACAATATCAAGCTCAACAATAGTGAAATAAACCAGTACAATACAATGAGAATATCGTGTAACATTAAATGAGTGAGGCACAGTGGCGCACAGACCAAAATCAGGTTCATGGACGCCCTTCAGTCTTACCAAGACCTCAATACCTCTCAGTTCTGTAAATTGGTGCCAGAGGAATTCGTGGAAGGTAAAAAGTGATGAACTCACAGGATGCTTGGAAGGCATCTTCTCAATTTAACCGGCAAGTAGAAAACCAAGCTAGATTCCGCAGTACTTATCTTTGAAAGCTATCGTATGTATGACTCAGAGGTATACGCGTCAAGAGCATAACACTGATGAGTTGGTTATATAATACAAAGAGAGTACAACAGATAAACGAAAGTATCTGTAGAGTGGTACCCATAAGAGTGCAAACGTTCTCCCATCTACGCAAAAGATCATCTCCACGGACGCAACAGTCGCTTAAGAAAGGAAAAAATGGAAAATTTCTGCAGTTTTGGTGACGGACCATCCAGGTAACCAAGTAATAGACAGAATGTATAGATGTTAAGTAAAGTAGTCCAGTTTTCATGTTTCTACGAAGCCAAGTTTACCAATTTATTTTGGTGCTGATAAAACATTACCACTGAAAGTAGCTGTTACGCACAATTACCCCGTTACCTCTTCCCTTCTCAACGTTTTTTCAGTGATGTGGTCAGCAGCTAGGTAATCGAGGCTGCTCATCGACGCGAAGTAGTTTTTGAGTTTCTATGTATTATTGTGTAATATGACTAATCAATACATAAAAAATGAGAATTGAGAGGAATGGAAAGGGCCTATATTTTTGCTACACATCATCCAATGATCATCTCTAGGATTTTTATTCACCAACTGTTAAGCATATGAATACTATTGCATTGTATGAATGATTAATCATAATTAGACTTAATAATCTCTCTTATAAATATTGACGATTTCAGATCAATTGAGTTGAATGAAAGATCGAGATGTTTATAGAAACTCGGTTAGTTATTTGATGTCTTCAAATATTGAGGATCGCTTGGAAATTGAGATATGACTCAGATATATTGAACTCTGACTCAGATATAGAGGTATGTTTAAGTTTACATCAATGATAATTTATATCCATTTTTTTAATACTTCAATCGCTGGTTCTTCAATGTTGTTGACCTTTGATGGACAACATTCAGTTTTTAGTTTCGTGTAATAATTTGCCAAAAAATTCAGTTCTAAAGTATTCGCGATATTTTCCTTTTAGTGCTATATATGGGGTTCTCCCAAAATCTATTTTCTAAGGTTGTCTCATGCATTTTTATATACTAAAATCGTGTTTTTTTCTCTAGAAAACTGTAATTGCTAGAAAATGTTCTTGTAGCTTTTGCTACGGTGTTATGGAATAGTGAGGGCGTAGGAGGTTGATTTACTGAAAATCAAATTAGATCAGCTGCATTAACCTTCAAATCATGTCTCACGAATTTGAATTGGAGGCCAGTGTAAGAAAGACGGCCGGCAAAAATTGGTACTGCACTAGCGTAGATACTAATAGATTTGATTGGATTACAAACTGCCGTTTTAGACATGTCGACGAAAATGATACGATTTATGAAAATCAACCTCATGTTGACCGATCATATCAAAAAAGACGCTCTGTATCACAAGCTATAAGTGCATCCAGATGCTAGTGTCAGGGAATTTGAACTGAACTATCAATACGGCTGCAGTACCACCGCTTGCCACCATAATAAAATGTGTTACCAGAAAGACATGTATTGACGTACATTTTATGCATTAATCAACAACACCGCACTGCACGCGTGATTATCTGTGAAAGCCTTCTGCTTTAATAGCGTAAGCGGAATTTAGTCAAATCGATCAATCTCGGAAATGAGTCCTGGGTCACAACTCGAACAGCACGAGCCAAGCCTGCTAGTTGCTTAGCGGTGAAAACCTGGCAACACAATGAAAACCTTGGTTCTATTTTTGGGAAATTGTATTCCTGGTTTTCTTGGATTGATCGGGCATGCTGCTCTAGGAATAATGCGACATTAAGCTGACATGCATTGTTGACATCCACAAAGAACACCTTTGGAAGGAGGCAGCCACAGTACGAGAGGAGCATCGATGCAACTTAATGTCCTCTTTAATCGAGTGTACAGCCCAGCCTCATATCATTTAGTCAACTTGGCACAGTTTAGAGAAAGTAAGTTGAACCATCGTACCACATTTACCGCATAACCTTATATTGTTCAATCAAATAATGATCTCTTCCTCGCTTTGAAGAAGTACCTGCAGGGGAGAAAGTCTAAAGAGTTCTATGCTAAAAGCAACATTTTGTATTATACCGATTAACCTGGTTTTAGTCATTATGGCACTAATGGGGGCGCAGTGGCTCAGTGGTGGAGGTACCGCAGTGACACGTCGGCCCGAATCAGTTCGCGGCCGCCCCCCAGGCCTACCAAGCCCGCCATCCCTCCGGGGTCGGTAAATTGGTACCAGAGGAATCTGGGTAAGATAACTGGCACTGACTTGGTGAAGAGTGGTTAACTCAAGTCATGTATAGACCAGGCACGCATTCAACCACCTCCACGATATCACGTTGAACATGAATGCGGTGGCGCATCCGACCACAAGGGATTGATCAACGCCAACAATCATCTTATTATTATTATTATTTAAGCCTTTTGTATGATTTCGTCATAAATGCGCAACTATATGAAAAAGCTATCACAGCTATCATATCGATTTAATCGCAACATTCAAAGCGGTGTATAAGATTTTATTGAATTATAAATAAAGCATTGTTCGTAGTAATATCTGGAATACACGAAAACATACATAACCTCTCACAAGAAATGCTGCCATGAATTTTAGTAAGAGCCATTCTGAATAAGCCTTCCTCGTAGTGCCACGATCTAAAGTTCCTGGCTTCTCGGTGAGGTGTTAGTTCTTATTCAGATT
The DNA here is from genome assembly GCA_000816705.1 of Dictyocaulus viviparus. NCBI lineage: Eukaryota > Metazoa > Nematoda > Chromadorea > Rhabditida > Metastrongylidae > Dictyocaulus > Dictyocaulus viviparus. Next base: position 181,107 of record KN716392.1, read on the forward strand.
AACCTTTCTGTGAGATTTGAGCTTTGAGAAAAGTGTGATAGGTGCTTCAGGACATATAGGCGAGAATATGTAGCAGTTCATATCGAACATCGACGCTAGGCAAAACTCATCTGTGTGTGCTAAAAAGTGTTACTTTTTTTTACTACTAATATTCAATATTTGTTTATAAAATGAAAGCTAATACTCACCGATATTATCAAAACTTGTATCTATTAAATTACTAGATATTTGATTGCTATTGTACATGTGTGTGATAAAACTTACTCTTCCAAGAGCGTTGTAAAATAATGTTTTGGTGTTGAACACAACAATCGAATAGAATTGTCGTTTTTCAA
>KN716393.1:0-12629 GCA_000816705.1 Dictyocaulus viviparus
TTATCTGTGATTTCAAGCTTCAAATACTTGAGTAGCCGTGTGCTCATGATAATCAACCCTTCAAAGTACCGTATTTTCTTGACAAGTGACAATAAACTGATTATCATTTATTTATGTCAGAATAATATATTGCTGCTAAGAAAGCGTAGCTTGTAAAAAACCGTAAAGACGAAAGATCACATAACAAAAGATTTAACATTGTAGGAAACCGTTACATTGGCCACATTAATTGATCTGCTTTTAATTTAGGATCAAAGATCACTATCATAGAATGTTAAAATAGCTACATGCGAATAAGAATTATGAAATCTACAAGAAGAGAATCGCATAACAAAATTGTTAATAATGATAATATGTATTAAGCTGGTGTAAAAATAATTGCGTTAGTTTAATACTTTTAACATATCATAAATCACGACTATTTTTACCTCACTCTAATAAATTAATCGATTCCAAGCATTCAATGTATATTTATATTGAGATGATGGAAGCTAGGAAAACTTCAAGAGCGGCTTCGACAAATTGACAAGTCATCTGACCAATTAATTGCTTATATTTATTTTGATATGCAAATGCTTAACGATTTTTCATGAACTGAACATTTGACAATTACGGCTCTTCAAAGGAATACCATCGTGCCTTTGATTTTTCCTCGTGAATAATTGCACGCCATAAATCCTTGCATCTATAACAATAATATTGCACTCAATTTAAAGTACAACGAAATATTGAGAAATTAGTGAAAATTATTGAAGAAATCGTTTTGTACAAGTGAAATATCAGTTATAAGAAGGCTATGAGGAGGTATAATTTGCATTCTGTTGATCATAACATTATAATATTTTGCAAAGAATTTCAAATAAAATTATGATTGTTAGAATAGATTTTTAGTCAAGAAAGGAATTTGACAAGAAGACTGCACCATCTTGTCTCAATCATGCAAAATCATCCTCGATAGCGCGATGCTAAAACTCGAATGGGATAACACTCGAAAGCAGATCGATAGGCGACAAATTCTGAAGCTTTGCTTTGCTGCACACACTTTGTGGAAGAAGTTCAAACTGTTGATAATCCAGCATTGAATATACTCTGATTCAGATTTTCAACGAAAAAAAAAACAGAAATCTGTTTTAATGGCAGTGTTTGGTGTTGTCATGTAATAAAATATGTATTTACATGCATGTGATACTCAAAGATGTCAGAAAATTCTATGAATGAGTTGCGAAAGAAGATATAAGCTCACTTATGAAGTGGAAGCTCCATTCTTCCGACAACTTGCGAGTTCATTCCAAACGTTCCCATCTCATGTATCGCCTATAAATAATGATTTTTAGACGATAAAACGAATACTATATGTTTAAAAGAAATCTATAATTATTTATTCCACCTCGATTTCCAGCGTGATATCGCAGAGTGATCGTTTTGGAACTCCAAAAGTGAGGGACTCATTAAACTGCGCGTTTCGTACGTTCTTACGTGATGCAGTTTTCTTTCGCTTTGGTCGTTTGTCCTCATTTCCAAAAATTAGTACTCGAATAGAAATAGCTAAAAATGGTTTTCAAAGCTCCTTGTTCAAAGTCCTAATTTTAAGAAAATCCTCTTTTTCATTACCTCCTTCAGTACGACATCTTAGATTTCGTACCTTGAATATATTCATTGTAAGTCGTTGTGCTTGTGAGAGATAAGCTAATGAAAACAATACCTCGCCGTAACCTGACTGAAAGAAAATTTTCAGATTTGAACAACAAAATCTGAAAGACATTGCAGACGATATTTAGCTGGTGAATGCAATCAAACACAACGTCTTACTCTTCCATTCTCGTCATAAGGGAACACTTCAGCCCAAAATACCGTAGGAGTGTTCTTTTCGAGTGAAACATTCAATCGGCCAAGTGTTAACCAGCAGTATCCGACACACTCGTCGACACTTAAAGCACATTGCATGAACAGACGTATTAAATGTACTGAAAGGAAATTTTTACTACGTCCAATTATTAAAGTGGTGGAAATTTGCTTACGACAAATTACTATTCTTAATATTGGGAAAAACGTAAACATCTTTTCATAAATCTATTATTAGCTTAGGTGCGCGTGGAGCCCTGCTGAAGGTACCACAGTTATACGCTGATCCGTCAGATTCGCTGTCGTTACCAGGTCTACTTCCAGACCTTCCATCGTTTCGCGCTCGGTGATTGGTACAAGAGAAATCTGGGTAAGATAAACAGCACTGACTTGGTGAAGAGCGGTAAACTCAAGTCACTGTAAGGACCAATCCTGCATTCAATCACCTCCACGGTACCGCCTCAAATACGGACACGCGTAGGTGTGTTCCGAAGCAGAAATTGATCAACGTTAAAGTCTATCTAATCTTAACACTAAGGAAAAAGTCCAATTGTTACATTTTTATTAGTTAAGCAACAAACGAATCTCTTCTAATTTCTAAAAAAATAGCTTGAGTTCAATCAATAGCAAAGGTCAGTGTAGCAAGTATATTTGTGTTGTAGAATTAAAAGTATTGTTCTTTTTTTTGCAATTGATTCGAACGATATTTTTCCAACCTGAATTGATCGTAGTCGTACACCATTATCTCCAATCGACATGATGCGACTTGTGTAGTTGGAATCTAGAATATAAAGCGAATTTTCTAAATGGTACTATTTTCAGTACATGAAACTCATGTAGAAGTTTGCTAGAAGTTTTGAAAATCTTCTCAACTCAAGTACGAATCTTTGCACGTGAATAATTTTCTACATTAAGCTTATGATTTTGAAATGCTCTGGTGAAATAGATGGAAAATCTGCTATCAAACATTCAAATCTACTACCTTTTCAATAATAATCATACGTCACTCAATAGTTCTCACCATTAATAAATATTACAAGTAAAGAATCAACCTCATTAGAGTAATCTGACTCAAAAGCTAAATTGTGCTGTTTCAAAAATCCAATTTTAGAATGTCACTTTTCTTTGTCAAGTAATGAAATGTTTACGGAAAATAGTGTTAGAGAAAAAATTTTGTTGGAAAGTTTTAGCTGTTTTTTTTCGTTGAAATCACTATATTCTTCGTAACTTGTACGACTAATAAGCTTAGATCTTAACAGATCTAGTGAATAGAATGTTGAAACAGACGAAGAAGAATCTCATAATACTTGTAGCAATACTTGCTGCTTCTCTATCCATTCTCCGATGATCCACCGTTAAATATAGCGATAACAACCCTTACCACTTATCATATTCACAGCACTTTGACTTTGGAGAGGTATAAAAGCATTCTAACATTCCATCCTAACTTCTACTTCTCCTTCCATCCACACCTCACTATCTCCACTTCGTCGCAAGAGAGGACTCAATTTGCACACACTGTTTTCTCTCATCTGACGCTTTGTCATATCGTCCATGCGACTCACCATCTTTCTCAAAGTTTACTCTATTCTCTTCTATATTTAATAAATGTTTATTAATCAAGTTTGAGGTACATCAACCAAGTTTGAAATGAACTATACGGCTACGGAACCTCAGACAACATATGCTGTACCTGGAAATAAAAGTCCTCATCGATTTTAGGTGATGTCGTTCCTCTGAATGTTTTTGTCTGCTGTTGAGTTCTGACAACTGATGGAACGTCTAGAGAAACGCGGAAATACGGATTCGGATTGTCATCCTGAAAAGATCTACTTTTCTTATTGTAGTATATTTCGAATGTATTTTAGATAATAAAGATTCTTCTGAGCACAGAAATTGTTAGATTGTTCATCACCTCCACAGTTGTGATATCACGGACTCAATCCTATTAATAAAACTTTATCACCTTAACATGATTTATTTCGTTAACAGATATATTTATTGTGTTAAAAATCATACGGTTAATTGTTTTTTCTTCCAGAAAGCTGTTCCATCATCGTATTTTTCTAGTACTTTTTTGAGTCAATAAACACTTCTTTGCTTCTACACTTGTTCTTCTATCTCTAAGAGATCTAACGATCGTTAAATTAAACTGAGAGGAAGGCACAGCAATAAATTTTAAACATACTTGGCGTTTATTAGGCAAATCGTATGCTTGTTTGAGAGAGACGGTGAGTAAGCCGAGATTAGTGTCAAGGTATAGACTCAATTGAACAGATCCGCACGATCCCATCTCGTCAGTACAAGCCGATTCGTCTGGGGGCTGATAATTGAATGAACCATTGAAAACATATAAAAATACAGTAGTTCTTATGTAAAATTTTTCACAAAGCATATTTGCTTTAAGAAATACTTAGAATATGACAAATTTATTTTTGAACCCTCGATCGTTGTTCTCGACAAGGGAAAAGAAACATGTTTTCTTAACGAAAAGTCTTCAATGGTTTCTGATGGAAAATCAGTGTTTTCCGAAGTAAATCAGGGCATCCATGATGTAATGAAGAGGAAAATGAATGCAAAACTTTTTGGTTTTGCTTTTTCAATGTCACGTTAACATTTACGTTCGTTGACGCAGTAGAATGAAAAATAACTATGAGAAATTTAGCGCGACATTGAAAGAATGATGCTAGTGTTAAAGTATTACACAGGTCAGAGAAGAATCCGTAAATCTGAACTTGATCATGAGTATCAGAGTTACAGCCGTATATTTCAAGCTATCTAAAAATAGGTGAACTGGACACTGATGAGTATGAACCAGTGGTGTTCAGTGAATAGAATAATGAACTATCCTTCTTCATCATAGGAAGAAATGGAAGGTATATTTGCGAATGGTCGATTCCATTAGTGATCAACAGAAATCTAAGTAATCCGAGTGGATCTGCTTATGATGGAATTCCATATAGAGTGTCAGAATCATTCAGATGTGACTTCTCCTACTTAGTAATCAACAAAATCTTGCCCATCACTAAGTTAAAGCGATTGAAATAAGAGAACAAAAAACAGCATACGACAAAATAATTACAATCAACTATAGAATACATGAACATATCGATCATTGTTATTTTTCTTCCGAAGCATTATATGAATTTAAGTCATAGAGTTTCAAAAATTGTGTTTGTAAATTGTGAGACGCTTACCGTATAATGATAGAGACCTTTATCAATTTGGCTTTTTTGAGGATTGGTAAACATGCTTTGACTGATTCGTGGTGAGCGTGGTATCACAAATTTATCGGTCACATCATCAGATAACAATGCTTTATCAGTTGTGTTCTTCAGTGATGGAACACGGCTATATCGTTCTAGTTGTTGACGAGTACTGAAATTATAGCGTTCGGCGACATGTTCAGTATGTTAGTTATTTTTTTTCCTCTACTTTTTGATAACTCACTCAAACAAAATCTGTCTAATTTCAACTTATTAAGCCGCAAATATCTTGACTGTAACCTTGTTTAGCAGTACTCGAGGTTTGTAAACAGTGTTTTATTGAAAAGGCAATACAACACAGAAACAGGCTAGCGTTTCGGCAGAATCACCTTCTTCAAAGCCTTCAATAAAACACTGTTTACAACCTCAAGTATTGCTAAACAAGGTTACAGTCAATATATTTAACTCACAAATGCCGAGGTTAAAGGATAGCCGATCTTGTAAGCCGCAAATGCTTTTAAGATGTATGTTTTTTCATCTGATTTTCTTCATCATTTCATCTTTTTTCATCATCGTCATTTTCATCATCTTTCGTATTATAACAATAAAAATATATTTCAATATTTACTCTCAACAAGTGCATAAATACGAGGAAAAAATCCAATACCACCTGTGAAATATGATCTCTTGTGGATCGTAATGTAACTCAACTAGTACAGTAAAAGTACTGATACCTCTCTATCACCCACATTCGTTAGTCAATGATTTATAATCGATTGCAAAATCATTGATAAACAAACACATTCGGCCGTCTATAAAAGTGAGGAAACACTTACTGGTAATGATTTATTTAAGATTTTTTTCCTCAAAGGCACTACATGTTGGTGATTAATGGATGAGTAACAATATGTTAGATAAATATGCCTCAATATTTGTCAATCGAGATGTTCACCCTCGTAATTTTTCTGTCATCAACGATTTGTCGAACGGAAATATTGAACTGATAGCAAAACATGATGATTGATGATAAACTGCTAATCAACCTAACTCGATAGTAGATAACTGGAATCCAGACTACTTCTTATATAGTTTAATAATATTATTATTATATTGAAATTAATCACATAGATATGTTTTTTACTCGTTTGAAGAAAATGTCAATTTTTAAAAACTCGTTAATGTGCTTATAAGCATTCAATCTAATTGACTCGCCGAACCTATAATACTATATATAAGCAAAGCACTATGAATTCTCATTACTACAACTTTATCAGTAAGAAAATGAGTCTAGAAATCTATGTAATTTTTGAGTAAAAGTAGTTTAATTGGACGCATAGAGGGATGATTCCATTATCTCAATCTATTAAGGTTTAACGATAAATGGAAGCATGCTGCTGAATTTGATATCAAAGCTTATCCGATCTGAGTGTACTACGCAACGTTCAGCGTATTAATTTGTATGTAAAGTTCAACGACATGGAATAATAGAAGTACGAAAAATGAACTGAAACATACTAAGGAGTCTTGTGCTGAACTCAAAATAGAGTGACGATTGAAACAGCAGCTTCGTTCTACTGATTAGTGGCATTATGAAGGCACAAAAAAAAGAGCTGTGCTTAGATTAAAATTTTAGGATTTATTGATTCAGAAGAGTTACCCATCTGTTCCTCTTGTACGATCCACAATGTCTCGTCGATTAAACGACTTACAATGGTAATAGTTGGTGTCCATTGCCATTTCAACTAGATTCTGTTCATACCTGAATCGTTCTCGTTATACATTCAAGAAGAATTTTATAATCATTTCCAACTCTTAGCAGACTCTCTTACCACGTTATCTGTTCAGCTTTTGCTTTCATAAGTATTGTTGTAACAATGATCGATACTATAAGAACAGTACCAATAAGAAGTATCAGAAGACTATTCTGTTCAGCGAGACCGAAAAAATCCATCTGAAGTATGAAGAGGATAGCGATTCTGTTATATAACTGAATACATGTGAGACGAAACTGTTATGGAATCTCGTAGAGAATGTAAATAGCGAAATTTTTAAAAGCTATAAAATTCTCAATCGTACATTTCAGCGATCTAGTCGGAGTTAAGTGAGTTTTAATGGTCACGTAACTGGTAATAGGCTTTGCTCCCGTAGTTATATATTTTATAAAAAACTAATTATGTCAAATATTATATATATATATATATACAATATACATTATATTATATAGACGAATAAAGTAAATGTTAAAAAACGTCAAAAATTTCATAATTAATTTCCCAACTGCTTTAAATAATCCACTAACTTTACCTGCTTTCTTTTTCACTGACAGCAGTACTGAAGCATTTGTTCCCACTTTTTTTACGTAACGTTTCTTTTATCAAACAAATTTATGAGGTATACCGACTCTGAACCATACATTTTCATTTTACTATTGTTCCATTTTGACGAATGCTGCTGGCTTAATTAGTTACGCTGAGTAAGAATGCCAGTACTGCATGAAAGGTTTTCTCTTAAGCTATTTCGCTAGGCTGCCGTTAGTGATAATGTTGTAGAATCGTATATTTTATAAAAATTTTCTCAAATTCTATGCTAATTGAAGAACTCCTTCACCCTCACACTTATATATACTAATTGATTCATTTCTATTAAACTTTTATATATACAAATGTATATATTTATATTCTTATAAATGAATTAGAATATAACACTTTTCATGGCTCGAAGGACAGTCGTTTTCTGTTGTCATAAGCAACGCTTAGTAGATACTGTCTTCTCATCTGGGCAGATGTGACGATGTCCTACTTGATTTTCGTGGCAAAAATCAGAAGATCGGTAATAAAAAATCCTAATGTCACCACCTCATGTGCGTCATACGGTACAGATCGTCGCTCTAGTCCTTTACTGAATAGTCAACATAGTTTGACCATCAGATTCTAGCACTCATTCCCTATTCCTGTTATCGTTGTCCTACCCTACATAGCCCATTTTTAATACAGCACAGAGTGTAAGACTTAGTGTGTTTTATTCATGAATGAAAGTGTAACATCAAAATACTACCGCTGAGGTTTAATGAGTGTATAAATCTAGACTATGTTGCACTCGTTAATCGAGAGATATTGATAAAATTGTTTGGAGATCTGTTTTGTTAGTTTTCAAATTTTTTCTCTCTAAATTCATTATGTTCAAGGGGAACAGCTTCCCTCATAGCTAATATTGGTAGTCGACCAAAAGTTATCTACCCGTCGTGCTAATTATATTAATGTTTCGATATGCTAAACAATTTCGCTTTGCATAAATAAGAGGAAAATCTCAATGTCACCTGGCATTTCTGAAGCTCTGTAATATCAAATGTGATATTGATAATTTTTTTTTGAACATAGTACAAGCTTGTAAAGCTTTACATACTAATCAACTCAATGAAAATATTAATATGGAAAAGAAGCTCCACTTTTTCAAGCTACGTTCTATCTTTTCGTCATCGGAAAAGATTTTAATCACCTTTTTCAACATTTTGAGGAAATGATCCGCCCGGATTCTTTAATCCAACACTCACGTAGGAGGAAATTAGGTAATTGCTTTCAATGTTTTTATCAAATAGTTGTCACTTATCACTTTAGTGATGAAAAAAATCTGCTTCTTCATTTTTGACCAGGACCAAAAATAATCGGTGTTAAGAGGACAATATTCGAAACCTAAGAGCAATGTTTTCATTAGGGAAAGCGTCCTCGTTTTTGATCTCAACTACACCATGATGTGTCAGTATGTGTGATATTAGGAGACTTAAATACACACCGATGACTCTTAGACTCTTTTTAGTGTTGTTAACTAGGTGGCATCCTTGTTAAGAAAAGCAATGTAGCGTTACTAATTATTCCATCATTAGATGAAGCAATTAGTGCGTATAACTAGACTAGATTGATCCTCATATGGTGGATAGAGAAATGATGGTCAAATAAAACGGCAAAAACTCTATCATGGTGTCGTTTGAGGTTAATTTGTTTCAAAGCTCTTTATTCTAGAATAAAATCTTAGCCTCTTAAATTATCGGATCTTTGGTCATTTCAGAAGTGCATCTCGATTCTGCTGCTCTTTGGCTTTCGTGGAGTCTTGTTGCAAGGATGAATGGAATCTGCTATCAAGAATCTACTTTGATTTCTGCAAATTTAGTACTAGTACATTTTAATAATAAGCTAACGCTACGCTATTAAAAAGCCTATTGTTTATTGTCGAATGAAGAGATCAACCATCATTTAGTTTTCTTGTAGTTTCTACAATAGTGAAATGACTTAGTTACGAGCATAATAATCTATCATTGGCTTATAAACGGCAAATATTAAGTCCTTAAGCTAAACCTATTATAATGAATTAAGAAACCTGTTGTAGATCTCCACGAGACGTTCATGAACGCCAACGGCAAAAGCAAATCGATAAAAAAGTATATATAAAGAATACCACTAACGAATACGATACTAATAAGATTTAAAATTACGATTACATAAGGTCAACGACTTTAATCAAATAAGCTTTTGAATGCATATCGATTTTAGAAGTATGTAAAGCTTTTTATGTGATGATGATTTGAAATTTCGTATTAGCGACAGATGGAAATAAAAGTATCAATCGTTACGTTTTTGTAAGACAATAGTAAAAACGAATTTCTAATAGCATCAGATGAGCGCTTCAGATCAAATTTAGAAAAATAAAAGCTCTCCATAGAGTACAATACATGATTGATCTACTTTGATTTGCCGGAAAATGTAGAATAATGACTAGTTTCTAACGAAAAATAGAGGTTCTTTTAATGAATGAGGGAAGATGGTAGTGACATCCGGAGTTAAGTAATCGGAGCTGTTTTCTTTTTGTCGAACGATTGTGCTCCATAGTGAAAACGACAGCCAGGATGTTTTCATTAATATAACGACTTTCGTAGTATTAACTAAATGTCACGCTAATTCTCGGATTTGTCCAGAAATGCGATCTTAGACGATCATCTTCTGTCTTGAACGTCAACAAAACTAAGCGTAAACTTTCAGGCGAAACTATTTTTTGTAGGCGTTTTAGCTTTTCAGTTATTATAGGATATCATTCGGCTTTCTTATTGAATTTCTAACAAAAATAAAATGTTCCATATCTGTAGATGTATGCATAATCCAGTCTCATCACTACCATACTACTCATATATGATAAAACTATAAAACCGATTTCAACCTCACTTAGAAACTTATTTTGACTTTACCTTCAACTTTACTCTTTCCTTCTTTCCTATTCAATCAAGAATTCTTCTATCGATTGTACTGTCAATATATATCTCTCTCATCTTGAACATTGAATTCCACGACCAACCATACCTCCACTCTCTCCACTTCTTCTCAGGGAAGTTCATTCTCATAGACACATTCTGTTTTCAATCACCATCAATACATCAGTTTGTGTTTATATTTCATATACTTTCAATAAAAGTTGATGCATAAAAGATTGAGGTGCATCACTCAACCATGGAATAAACTTTACAGCCACTGAAACCGAGCCAATATAATTTAATATTCATAACGTATCCTTAAAGACCTTCTCAAAAGCCGTAGTATTAACAATTACTTTCTATAATGAGCAGCAGTCTATTGATTATCGTAGAAGCTATGTTTCATATTTATTGAATCGACTAATTTACTAGATAATCGATTTGTTTTCGTTTGAAAATTTACGTCAATGGCGAAAAGCCCTTTGGCTTAAATAAACTCGATCATTTGATAGATTTTTGATTCATTCCTCATTGAATATATACTGATGTAAGAAAAAGCTGGACAAGAAATTACTTAACTGATACTCCCAATTAAATTGTTATCAAATAATCGAAATGGTTGCAGGAAAAAAGTGAGGAATTTATAAGCGATTGAAACTTTGAAACTACACGCAAACACTTTTCAGTGATAAAGATGCTAGAGATTAAAAATGAATATTCATAAACATAGATCATTCAAGCATTAGATATTATCGTCTGAAGCTGACATGCTTTTCCTATGACGAGCATAAATGAATTGCTAACAGTTATTTAATAGTTGAGTGAGTAACAAACATCTAACAATTCATTACTTATACAAATAGAATAACATAAACGCCAAACGTATTACAACGACTATTAACGTTATTTTTTCTGGCGGCTGTGAAAATTAAAATTGTATGAGGCAAAATCGTACTCGCCGAGTAAACCGAATTAGTAACGACTGTTAATTGAAACTTTTAATTCTTCAACGTTTCAGTTTTCTTGTCGACGTCGACCACTTAAAAATATAATTATGCATGAATTTATATTCATACGTTTTCAATTTTTTTTACCTCTAATAAGAATTATGACGATAATTGAACTCAACCACTACTAAGTAGTTTTATGCTATCAGAAATTTACTAGAAAATCGATATGGTATTGATGAAGCAGTACTATGGAAGAGTGAAGAAGTATCGCACGTACATGTCGCTAGCAGGCTTTTGTGACAAAAAATTTCAGGATTTTCGAGAAAATATTTAATAGAATCCGAAGGAATGAGGAATTCATTGACCTCGTTTTGTAAGTTTTCTTATGTTTCAGTGATAATTAACAAGATATGATTCTAATATAATATTAACAATGCAATAGTTTTCAGTGGATGCATCATTACAAAGTCCATTAGAAACGCTACTTTTTCAGGATCGACAACACATCCTTGGATTGTTTGAATATCAATGAGCTTCAGTGATGGTGAAGTATATGAATCGAGTATGTTAAGCTTCACATAAACTAGTAATGAGAATCACGTCAGTCAATGAACCTCAATGTGATTTCCTTCAATATTTCTGAAAAGTTACGATAAGCTGAATAGAGATGGTTATGAATTCTTTGAGAATGAGGTGGTAACCGCTTCTAAGCTTAGGATTCTTGATAATGTGGTCCACAGTAAAACATTAACAGAATAGAATAAAATTATGCTTTCTTTCGTTTTAAAATTTTTCTATGCATGTATTTATTTAAATGCATTTGTTGGCTATTGTTTTTCTTCTAAGCGTTATTCATTTATCAACCAGACGAATCAAATTGCTAAAAGCTGTAAGTGACTAATATTCAACAACCTCTATTTAAATTCAATACGTACGTCACTCAACAAGTACTCATAAATTTGATTTGGTTTATAAAATTTAGTATTTGTTTCCGATTTCAGTATGAACCTTAATGTATAGAGATAAAGGATCGTGACTCATCCAAACAAAAATCAACACTAAATTTATGATAATCATTAATGAATTAGAAAAAAAAAATAAAATGTTGCTTCTATGAAATTTTCGCTAAAAGTTTTTTTTTCTCATCGCTCAGTAAAATTGAACCAATTCAATTAATTCAGCTTTAACTATACAAATAAAAAATTCTATCATTACAAGTTGCAAGTATTGATTGATATTAATACTGATACATTATATTTTAGTGAAATCATTATTATGTCCATAGTTGTGCTGAGATGGCCGCAAAACTCGGAACCTCAGGCGGGACTCGTTACCTGTAAGTACAGGTACCTTTAAGTGCGGGTACGAGTCCCGCCTGAGGTTCCGAGTTTTGCG
>KN716393.1:12866-25134 GCA_000816705.1 Dictyocaulus viviparus
AGCACAACTATGGACATTATAATATCATTGCAAAAATGCAATTAAATAAAAATTACGAAAAATTATTATTGTTTATAATCTTAATCAACGCTATCATTAGCTCTGATAAGTAACAATGATTTTAGTGATAAAATTAGTAATCATAGAAGAGAAATACAACCGTAATTATAAGTATATCGCAAAAAAAAATCACAAGAATGAAGAGTTCTATGTACTCGGAAGTACTGAAGCGCTTTGATAAATTTCAATATGATCCTAATAATGTCACTCAAGAATAGATAGGTAAGGATGGTAAGCTTTCATGAATATATGATGTATTCTATTTATAGAGATCGTGAGGAAATCGTGAGGAAAATATTTTTATCTAATGTGTTATTGAAGAAGCAGTTAATCACTATCGTATTTCAGAAATGTGAAGAAAAATTTGGAAATCTGAAGAACCGATTCAGTAATTCTACAACATACGTATAAATAAACAACAACATCTATGCAAAAAAAGAACATTAGATTAGCACATTGTTAGCATTCAAAACAGCTTCTCAACGCAACTCATTAGTAATTAGAGTTAGTGAATTGTCAAAAGCTTGGCAAAAAGATCGTCGGTCAAATTACTAAACCTCATTATCATGTAGGAAGTATAATACATTCTGAGTGTTTCAATAGACACAAAGTCACTTTGGCATCACCGACAATTAGTGAGTGAATATAGAAAAGTTAATGAGTGCTCAAATAGTGAAATGTTTAAGAAAAAAAATGTCCAATTAAAAGTTGACTCATAAGTGATCACTGAAACAAAAAAGGAGTTCGAAACTTAATTTTACGAAGACGCTAGAAGATCCTCTGAGTTACTATTATTTATTACACGTATTTATGCTCAATTGGTGAAGTCTTCATGTGTTACACTTTCAGTACTAGTAGTTTTTTGGAAATCATTCGAGACCCGAGATAATATTTGTTAAAACTATGATTATTGCAAATCTTATAAATAAGTTAGAGGTTCATTTATTTACCTATCAAATCTTCGAAGTACAAAATTCAATTATTTGTAACTTCCTCAAAAGGAGGAGAAAACGGTATTGGTAGATGTTTGACAATGTTTTCTGTTCACCATATGGAAAATAGCATCACTCACATTTTCATAGAGAGGAATATCGTGGCTATTATGCAAGCTCGAATCCGATTAATATCTAAGTACGGTAGGATGGCAGCACGTTGAACGGACACATACTGAAATCTCGTGGCACCAGCCGTTTGCACAATCCACTACGTTCGAAGCTGTCATGATATCAGTATAACGCTGATCCGATTTTTTTTTCCATATAATATTCTTTTCTGACTAGATCCCCTGAACAATAGATTTTTCGCTTTCGAGTTAGTAAAGTGCTATGGAGCTCATTTGCAAAGGCAAATCACACTAGCGTAAGATTCGGTAAGCTTTGGTGCTGATCGATCCAACGTGGCCGAAAGCGCCTACGCATTCATGTTCAACATGATATCGTGAAGGGTGGTTAAATGCGAGTCTGGTCTATGCAGTTACTTGAGTTGACCATTTTTCATCAAGTCAATGCTAGTGTTCCTAACCAGATTTCTCTAATACCGATTCAGCGACCCGAAGAGACGGTAGGTTTGGTAGATGGCCGCGAATTGATTCTGACCTACGACTTACTATGATACTTTAATCAATCTTCCACTGCGCTCCTTACACTAACATAAAAACGGAAGATAATTGTAAAATCAAATGCGTCATCACCTCTACTATTTGTCATCACCACTTTCATTAACTATAATTACATACCACATAGCACAGCCAGTGCTCAAATTATTGAAGAAATTAGAGCAGTGGTAAGAGATCTTACATCGCTGCAACTGACCACTTTAGCCAAACCCGCCCAGAGCAACGGGTTAGACTAACAAAAAATTCTGACGAAATTATCTATGAGCAGGAAACACTGGTTTGATAAAGGTCGCTCATCTGATGTATGACAGAGAGCGGATATTCAACCAATTACCTTCGTAATTTATGCAATAGTCAATATATCAATTGCTTGGTGCATCTCACAAGATTGAGCAAATCTAAACTGTCCCTCATTTATCATTCTTACGTATGAGACACTGGAGTGATGTATATGGTAAAATTCTCGCAATAATGTTATCATTCTTCACAATTACAGTGTGAAGCCTTTAATGGACTCCATTCAACGTAGGTTTGCTTTCAATAACTTGATGCCTAGAGGAAAAATGGAGGATACTCAAGTTGTAGAGCTTGTTTAGAAGCCAGTACTACCTGCTTAAAGACTTGCTAAGCTTTGATTGCTCATATTAATAAATTGTTACCACTACAACTCTTTGATTCTGTGTTTTAACCGAAATCAAGCGTGATGTTTATTAACCATTGAAGCTTAAATCGTAAATACAATACTTTGATTAAACATGAAGAAACAAACATTATTTTATATTTTTTAGGCCAGCTGGTGATTTTTAAGAGGTCTGATTCGTTTAGAAAGCTGAATTTTATTAAATTAACAATTTACTTATTTTCCCTCATACGTTCCTCTATACGTATTGCAAGTCAATTAAAAATCATAAAACTTTACATATTTATGTTGACTATTATTTTATGATGGTGATATTGAAATGGAACTTAGTAAGAGTATTCGAGTAGCTTCTGTATAAGTTTGGTCGATTGGATGAGAAGCTGGAATAAAAATCATACTGAGGTAGATGACCTTTGTATGAGGAATGCGATTAATTTCTGTGAAAATTTCTAAATGAAATCAATTAAATCAAAAGCTAGAATGTGAATAGCATTCAGTTAGTGAACCTCCATATGAGGACAGTATGATATTAGCTAATGGAAAAAAATTTTCATGACAAAAGAAATTACTTCCACTTCTATGAATGTTACTGATTCAAATTAATTATCATCAATATATTCCTGCTCAATACTTTAATTATAATTTGGTCGCGAACAAAGTACATAATCAAAAAAAAAAGTTTCGAGTAGCGTCAAAAATTTCGGAAATGAAAATTTCTTAGCACTGTTTCAAATAAATAGTTTTCGTCCTCTATGTTTACAACAATAAACGAATTCCGATAATCTTTTTGGTACTATTTTTCATATCCTCATTGTTGAGGTAATTTGAAAACAATTAAACAAAATATCAAGCATATAACATCAGCTACAAAGGAAAAAATGATTTATACTTTTTTTTTATTATTATGAAATAACTTCATTGAAAAACAGTATTGGATGTATTTTTGAAAAATAGAGCACTGTACCATAATGACCGACGTGAGAGAAAATGAGGATCGAGGAAACAATATGCCTCATAGAATAAAAACCCATTGGAATCCGTAGCTATAACTTATATCGACAATCAATGGACAAGAGATACAGACACATATA
The DNA here is from genome assembly GCA_000816705.1 of Dictyocaulus viviparus. NCBI lineage: Eukaryota > Metazoa > Nematoda > Chromadorea > Rhabditida > Metastrongylidae > Dictyocaulus > Dictyocaulus viviparus. The sequence goes on from KN716393.1 coordinate 16,273, forward strand.
TCAAAACAATGAAAAGAAGTAAGCCAGAAACATAGTGCGTTTCTAGGAGAAAGAAATGAATGCATACTTAATAATAACTCACTAGAAGACTCGTTTACGAGTTGAGTTGACTACAGCACTTTTTAGCGAAATTCCTTTCACGAGAGGAAAAAATATTGTTGAAGAAAATGATTTACTCAGTAAACTGTAGCATTTGTAAGTCACAACATTGAATGATTCATAAAGACACAATATTCAAGCCTGAATATACCTCTTTAACCTTAACCACGTTTGCTCATCTGTTTAGAGGTCCTCAGTAGAGTGTTTACATTCGTTCGATTAGAATATTTTCTACAGAGCACATATCATCATGTATAAATTCATAGAGCAGTACTTTTCATATTATCAATAATACATCATTTGATAATGAAACATTTATTGTTTTCAGACTTAACCGTTCCTTTTTCGCTTGAGCATAGCTAGTCAATGCATTTCATATTTGACTTATTTTCGTAGTCTTACATGTTACATAGCTTATAACTCGGTGATTAAATGAGTTTATTTGATACACAGCTACAGTACTTCTCACTACATGCTGAAAGCTTCGTTTTTTTTCTTATTCTTGTTATTATTGAATCTTATTAAGTACACTAATTACTCATTTGTTTCATATTTCACCATAATGATATGCCAATACAATTTTACTTGTGTAATTATTTGTTGTGCATAGTGATCCAGGTGTTTTATAATTATCGCGTTTAGTTAAGCTATTATTTATTTGATCACCACTAAAATTTATGCAGGAAAAAGTCGCTAATTTTTTAAATATTACTCACTGTTAAAAGTTAAAAGTAAAAGTTAATAACTTTACCTATACGTTAAGTTTTTATAACACAAATGGTTTGTTAATGTTTAATTTTTCATATGAATTTGCTTGGAGTTTCAAGTAAAGATTATTGTTCGAAGGCATAAACTAGCATGCTCGAATCCGCCCATGGTTTGCCGACCATCTTGCTGTTATCATGATTGAGCCCCATCAATCATCTACCACTTCCATACAATAGGCAGCTTATGAATTCCATGTGCTATAAATGTTTCCTTTTTTGTAGATTTAAGTTTGAAATGGAGCGCAGTGGTGGATGTGCCACAGTGATACGTGGGCCCGATTCAGTTCGAAGTCGTCTTCCAGGCCTGCCAAGCCTGCCATCCCTACGAGATCGGTAAATTCATATCAAAGAAATCTAGGTAAGATAACTGGGACTGACTTGATGAAGACTGGTCAACTCAAGCCGCTGTGTAGACGAGGCTCGCACTCAACTACCGTCAGGATATAACGTTGATCATGAATGCGTTAGCGCATCCCGCCACTATACGATCGATCAACGCCAAAGCTTACCTTATCGGCCATGATTTCAGGTTTCTCACTAAGTGGCCTTTTACGAGGACACAGAGTGGCCTACCTGCTTCGCCAATGTATTTTCGACCTCATGCTTTGCAACGGACCAGGTAAGCGGTGCCTGAACTCATGTAGTCATCTTCTCTATAATGCAGTTCTAGGTTTCACAGAGGCGGTAAAAAATTTACTGCCACATTAAAATTGATTATCAAGTAAGTCGATTGGTAAGAGGAAAGAAATACGTTTTAATGGAGAATTGTCTGCCAAATCTTCATTTTGCGTAAGACTCAGTGATTATTTCGAAAACAACCAATGAAGCCGAGTGAACTCCATGAGACAAAAGAAGGATTAGACTGCAGATAAATAATACGAAGGCCCAGTGCATGAAGAATCCATAGCGCGAAGTGCAACAAATTGAGTTAGATGAGGCCTCGACTACGTTAAACATCGACAGCAAAAATCAAATGGACTAGCTATATAATTAAAAGAACAGAAGAGAAATAAACACTAAGAACTCTTAGGTGACCTACAACACAATGCAGTTGCTTTCTTAAGCCAACGCCAAAACATTGAGCGGATGTGTTGGTGATGAATGTCGCCATCTGCATTCGCTAGTGGATAAGAATTCAGGAATATGAAATTTACTTCGCATACGCTCGACGAAGGCCACTGGCGTAATGACGGTTGCGTGAGAGAGAAACGAATGAAAATCATTCTTGGGTTTGCTTTAATAATGATGACGGGTCATCCAAGTATTTAAGAGGGAAAGAATGTGAATTGACGTTTTGACTCGTTTGTTTCACCAACAGAAAGATATGACTGTTTTCGTTATTTTTTGTGAAGATTATATCACAAGGAATTGCAATAAAGAATAAAGTTGTACCATACAAAATGTAGAGAATGGTAATGCTGTCACTCTTTCCTCATCATTTCTCCAGCTATCGAATTTTTACAATTTTGTGCAACTGTTAATCAGTGACCAACAATCAGTTGAATTCTGTAGAATAGAAGAAGAAAAAATAAAGAAAAAGAAAGAAAAGAAAGTGAGAGAGACAATGAAGTGCAATGAAATTATTAAAACGTCAAACAAACAGTGATTTAATTTAATTTATTCATCTATTACCGGGTGAAAAGATCAATTTCAAATGCATTCACAAGTAAACGTGCTAGGGTGTGAGGTAGATCATAACGCCAACCACATTCAAATCAATTCGAGCCCATTTCCTTCGTCACGTCACAATCCTTAATACTTTTTTTTCATAAGCTATAGTTTTTCTCCTTCTTTACTTTTTAAATTTATAAACATTTATTGACATCCTGTGTTTTAGAATCTTATTGTGTTTCATATTTATTACTTAGACTATTCAGTATTATTTCAGTTGTCTTATTTTCTGTCATCAATATGATGTCATCGTTGTTGGATGCAGTTGAAGCCGAAAAGTCCTTAATTCACCGATGAAGCTTGCACGCGAGTTTTTAACAGTTTTATAGGCTTTAATGCTCTAAATTTTAGGAGATACTGCTTATAAGTTTAACAAAGAGTGTTTATACAGTTGAATAGTGAAGTAGGACAGAAATGAGCTGCAAAGGATTGAATTCTACTCGGTGTAGAACGTGTTACATAAGGACCAATTCAAAATAGTCAGTTTTTTTGGATCACTTGAAGGGAACAACAAAACGTGGGTGTATTGGAAGCCTTCTGATGTGCACTCAATAAGACTGAGAATGACGTCATCGAACTATCTGAGCTTTTCGTGTTGTTAGGTGTTCTCATTAGATGCAACTTAGCTACTTTTTTTTTCTTGAGAAAAGCCTCTTGTATGAGTTGAAAGTAGCGGCATCAGCAACAGAATCCAAAAACATCTCATAGAAAATTTATATAGCAAGAAAGTGAATATTTTTTAAAATTTTGTGAAATGTATATGAAGAGATATGAAAAGTGAAATGGTGGAGAAAAAAAAGTTCTTTTCAACTATCTTATAATAAAGTATGTTTACTGAGCTATATTTAGTAAAAAAAAACTCGTATTAGTTTAAATACGATTTTCAGAATTCTCGCTAAAATCACGATTCCATCTATGTTTGTTGTTTCGTGAACGGAAAACAATTAGCCAGCATTGGTTTCAATGCAATCAGCCTCAGGAATTGAGTTGCCTTCCATGTCAAACACTAAATCATTCCCTCACGCTGTCTGAATTTTCACTGCTTTTCCGTTTTTGATTGCAGTTATGAGTGTTCATCTACTTTGTATATTTACAATGTAAAAACATAACAATATCTATTTAGTTAATCTAATTTTCAAGATAATGTTTGATGATTAATGCATATTTTCTAGTTCTTTGTATCGTTGAAATTTATAAAAAATGATCTTTGAAGAGAAAATAACCTGAGGGAAATTGTATATTTTAACCTATTGCTAGAACTATTTACTTGCTTTGCTCTATCTCAAGTTAATCTTGTCGATTATTATAATAACTTACTGACAATAAAAATTTTCTACTTAATGGATATCTTCTATATTGTTGCTTTCAAAGAGGAAAAAAGGTGCTAGGACACAACAAAATGTATCCGTCCTCCTCTCTAAACGATAAGGTATTATTTGTGGAAGAGGCCATAATGCTCCTAAAAAACTTTTATATGTTTATGAGTAAATAAATGAGTACTCAGAAATGTCTTGTTCAAGTGCTGGTCATTCAAACCGAGAAGAAGCAGCTGAGATGTGTTTATTTCATCTTTGCCCAATACACACGTAGAAATCGTCACTTCTATGAAGGTTAGCAAAAAATGTCGAGACGCTAGAAGTAAAAAGAGTTATAAGAACGGACTAGATAAGTCAGTCAAATGGTAGTTGGTGAAAAGCTTTCCAAAAAATTTTTCTACTGGATTTTTTCTGTAAGAGTAGTCAGTGTGAGTCAACATCTGAGAGTCACGAAATGTCCGGATGTTGATGAAAGCAGTTGTGTTGATGTCATTAGCTTTATACTCATATATAAACATACAGCCGTAATTTTCTTTATCCTCTCCTCATTATTAATTCTTTCTTCTCATGAGGTTTCATGAAATCTTTGACTATAATAACTCGTTGAACAAATGCATGAATGATTGGCTAATGTTACCGTAATGTAAATTAAAAAATGAGCGTATATTTTGTAATATTATACAAAAATCCCTTGTCACTCCATATGATATCAAAATTAATGAGCCATGAAGCTTAAACCCATAAATCTTTCTCAAAGGTTCTGAGTTACCTTTTCATTTATTTTTTTTTCTAATTCGTCATTTATATTTCTAGATCTTTTAGAAGAATTAATCGAAATTTTCTATGAGATGGCGGATCTATTGAGTTCACCTACAATCAAGTCAGGAAATGTACTAGCGCTCCTGAACACCCTATACACCTCTGGTTTTGCATCACCCTCACCGAGCACTCCGATGCTTAAAGGTAACTCTTCAGAATTTGAAGTTTTGTTTTTGTAAGCTTTATTTTCATTCTGGACATAAACGATTTTCTACCATTATTAGTTCTATTTAGAAATTTTAAAGCAAGAAATATTGAATTTTTCAGGAAGAACAATGCATACATTATACGCGATTTCATTTATTGTCTACGTATTGAATTGTATATGCGATTGGTTTCATGTATGGGCTACCTTACATGTAGGTATTGTAAAAATTATGCTTTACATTCTGTACCAATAGACTCATTATTGTAACTCAATTTAGGGTTTTGTCACCTCATTTCCACTTGATAACTGGCTAGTTGTTTCAATGGTTACAACGGTTGTTTTTGGTTCAATGCTAACATGGCTATTATTGGTTTGAATCAATTTAAGATTAAATTTATCATTATAAAAGCTTACATAAGTTTTCGAAAATGCTAGAAAGGTTGTCATTAACATAATAAGAATCTCCTAAAATCGTCCTAATTTTACGTCAATAACTACCTTAGAAATTTGTACCACTTCCAGATAATAAGATAATTCTAACAGTTCCTTTAAGAAAATTTTCCCTCACAAAAGAATGTAGAGAAAAGTCAGCAAAAACTAGGATAAGGATAACAGGAAAAGCATTGAACTAATCTATTTCCTTGTAGAGATGCGATACCCATTCTTTGTCCTGATGTTCTTGAGGTATTTTGGATTTGAGTGGTTTATTAATTGACTCATGAAAAGCGGTTCATTGAACTCTGTGCTGCTTATCTTCTCGGATAATCCTAGTACCAATTCTGTGATACCCATGAAAGATCTAAAGCTTGATTAGCCTGGATTCAAACTTCAACCCGCGTCTACGACATTAAGTCCATCTGCCACTGTGCTTCTTCCGACTACTGCGCTACGTAAAAATCTCAGAATACTGCTAAATGTTATGTTGTGTTATGTTGAGGATCAAAGACTTACTGCGACATGTTGCAAGCTTCTATCACCTACGATCAAAATTATTTGAGTGTTTTTCCTAACTATTCTTGTTTTTTTATAGGTACTCTGCATGGAAAATGCATTTATACAGAGGCTTGACGTTACACCATATCGTAGTGGTTTTGCTCTTATTTGGGAAGCTTTAATAGAATGGGTACAGGTAAACTCGTCCTGGCATTGTGCGTTACAGTAATTGATCCTTAGCTGTTTCTTATTTTACTTTTTTTATCATTTTAAATCAGAAATTTAGTAGAAATATCGTTTGTGTTATTGACATTAGAAGCACCTAAGCGATAGCAATAAAGATAATAACTTCAAGTTTCAGATTGATGATAACTATAACGGAATACTTTTCACAATTTTTTTTCTAAATTCAAAATTCTAAATTTAAAAGTTCCCACATTTGACTTAGTAAATTTGAACTCAATGACGTGTCATCTCATAATGAAGGAAAAACATTGTTTTGTATATTTTGGTTGTAACCTTGATAGTTTTTAACATTAAAGACTGATAATAAACACATATTAAAAGCTGCAAGCTATTAAGGCGTTCAATAATTTTCGTGTAGCGTTTCTTGTTATGGTACTTCATGACACTCCTATAACATTGCTGAACTTCTTCTTCTTATCTTCGTGTCGATGTGCTGGTCCTATGTACGTTATGCTTGGATAAGATTTAATTTCGAAACGATTTTAAGCTATGATCTTATCATTACCAAATATTTTGCAGGTTATGCCATGGTCGTTGTTACTCTCCACATTGTCATCAATAATTTCAATAATATGGCGAATTACTATGCTCTACTTTGCATACAGATGAGTGACTTAACCTCTTTTCTCTAGTTTTAACATGTTTCATTAGTTTTTAGGCGAATGTTATGCCCAGTTAAACCAAAAGCAAACGTCAATGTTACTAGATACCCGAAGCTTGTAGAGCATCTACAATGGGCGGTTGACTACAGGTGAAACTCATAAATATTCTTCGTATAAGGGCTATCCATTCCGAACATAGAATCTATTCCAAATCTCTAAAGTCATTTGTCATATAATGTTATACAATAGGATTCAGGGCAAGTTTTGAGGTATAATGAGTGATTTTATACATGCACATGTAGAACAAGCGTTTTCTTAATATCGCCTTTTTTTTAATATATAGAGCTCTAAGGCATTTTTATCATTATCGAAAAGATAAAAGACTTAAATGAAATTAAAATACGACGATGTTACTGATTACAAACTTTAATATCATTTTTATTTCTACATTCACTTCTGTCTTTAGAGACGAGCTTCGTATGAAGGACTATGATGAGTTCTGGCCAATTAGATGTGCACGTCGTTGTGTATATGGTAAACAAGAAAATATTGAAACAACATCATCAGTAAGAAACCTATTCAAATATAAAAAAAACTCCACAACTTATTTGCTGTTTTTTCATAAAAATCTAACTGCTGTGTGAATTGATTTATGAAATCTGTTAGGGATGAAAGCTGTAAAGAAAAATCGACTTCATTGGAAGCTGTAAAGTACGAATTTTGAAAAGCTTTTAGATAAACACATAAGCTTGGTTGTGGCTTTTGCTAGTCATTCATTATAATTTGTTTCCGTATTACGTTTCTATTCAAATGTTTGCCGAATGTTTTGAGTCAGTTAGCTTTGAACATCTAATAGATGAGAAACAGTGTAATTGTAACCTCTCTTTAATTGACTATGCTGAAGGAGTGGATGTTCTCCAGCATTTTCATCCTTACAAAAAAAGCATCTTTCACTTTTCAAAAATGAAACGAAAACGCTTACGGGTTCGTCTGTGCTTGTTCAGAACGTGAACCTTTTGAACGCAATCACATAAGGAACGTTGAAACATGTAAACAAAAATCTTTGTTTATTAACTTAACTTACGTGTGTGTTCTGGTTTTCTTCTTACTCCGATACAGCTTTCATAAAATGCTATCAAAATAATATTAGTAGAAAGTTTATTTTTTCTTAATTTAGATATTTGAACTTGCAATGAAATGTGTTAAACTGATCGTTTGTTCGCTGTTATCAATTTTATACTATATTTTGTTGATATTTGTTTGTTGTATACCATGTTGTTATCACTATACATGTCGTCAACACAGTTTTTATCATCGACATCGATGTTCAAGAACATTCATCAGGTAATCACCTCATAGTCATCTTTTATTTGACGTAGAGCACAAAGTGATATAATAATTGTTCATCTGAATAAAACATCACTATATTTAAATTACAAATATTTATTCTTTCACGAACGAAAAGCCGTATCGATTGAAATCATGCACTATCGATTGAACACTAAGTCCATAATACCGTTTCTTAGTTAATAAATATAGATGGCTTTTGATAAGAATGAGTGAATTTTCTATGATAGAAATATAGCACGGAAGTAGCATGATGACTATATGAAGAAGGAAAATGGACTAGATGAGGCACTAATTTTTTTCTCACGATGAATTAAAATCGATAATGCTTAGATATTGGTCGAGCTTTTTTCATTATGCTGTATTCTTTCTATCGTCATTTGGTGCATTAATTCTCATCGCTTTGAATGTTATACTTCTATCATCAGTTCATATTATTGGCTCGAATACATTAGCACCGGAAATTGACACGGTTAGCTTAAATGTCTCTATTTACTACTGTCATTTGTTTAGTGTTTTTGATTAAGCTGTAAAGGATTTTGTTTTCATTTTAAAAATATTTTTTTAAGGTATGCATAACTATCTTGCCTATTTCTCGTTCTATTCATGCGGCAATTTTACCGTCACCAGTTTTCTCATTTCATTCAATAGAACAAAGTGTAAACGCGTCAGTATAGTAAAGCTGCTTTTGAAGCTTCTCAAAAAATCTTCACACATCGAAAAAAATTGCTTTTCAGTGCTTTTCTTGCGACTGACTCAAATGCATCAACGGTTTGCAAGCCGATGTGGGAGGAAGGCGAATTCAAATTGGGTTTTCGTAGAAAGAATGCAGGACCGTGGCAGACTAGAAGGCGCTTCGATAATCAAATGATTGTTAGTTTTTCACCTCTTTTCATGTTTTCTTCATTTTTCAT
>KN716393.1:30617-57958 GCA_000816705.1 Dictyocaulus viviparus
CGTTCAACGTAACGTTACGCTATTGCTATAACTATATTCTAGGTTAAAGTACGAGTACTTCCAGTGCGTCAAGTCGAGGTACGGTTTCCATATATAGAAATAAGCGACATATTCATGAAATCTTGTTTTTCGTACGCGCGCTTGTTCGCTTTTCATTCCGCAGAGTGAATAAGGTGAATGCCTACAGTGATTGAGAAAAACTTTGGAGTTGGAACTTGATCTCTCCCACTAAATAAGCCAGGAAAAAAAGTCAAAAAAACAGGCCTTTCTGTAAGACATCAAAGAACTATCTTAAAATACGATAGTGATAAGCATTTGCATAATCCATATATTCGAAGAGATGCCCCACCCACTCGTTTTATTGATGTTATCGTTAAGGTGAATCGATTTTGATTGGACTATAGAATGACTTCAGGGACCGGTCTGTTGTCAAGCCAGTGCTACTTACACTCCCAGATTAGTGTGGTGGAAATCGACCGGCACCCAGAACGATCAACGACTTAGTTCAGCGGAGGATCGATTCGGACTCACGCATACGGTATGCAAGTCTCTAATGTTACTGAGGCCCTCCTATAATGTTGTTCTAGAATGAGCTTTTACAAAAAACAAAAACAATATTATAGCCAGTGTTCGAAACTATTTCATTTCACTGACTCCGTACATGATTAAGCTATTGAATTGCATATTAATGGAAAGTACAATTCATCAACTATTAAGATTTAGTTATTATTTACAGTCTCTATAAATTAACACTAAGATGAATTGCCTAAAAAACAGATTACTGATAGGGCTTAAGAAATTATTAATATGCAAATATGTGAAATAAGCTTCATATTTATTATTAAGCATCTGACATTATTATGTTATCATTGTAGAATTTATATAAACAACTAGATAACAAAAATAGAGTGATAAAAAGCAATCGATCCTTTGTTTTTTTTTGAAAATATTGTCAAAGTAATTACATACTGTTTGGCATGTGGCCAGAATGTATCCTCGAAAAGTGAGTTAGTTAAGCTCAACTCGAATTGTCTTATCTGGTAATTGAAATGTCAGGTTACAAATGTATTATACGTATACATATAAAGACAAATAAAAAATATATGTATACATGAATTCATATATAGAAGAGAATTGAAAGGCACCAGTTGTAACGATTTAGAATAAGATAGAGTTATAAATAATTAAGCTTATACTTAAATATACTCATAAAACTCAGCTAAATTGCGTAATTTGCCTAAAACTATTGAGGCAATCACTCACTATCAACAAACAACCGCCATATTGAAAACAGAGGACAAATTATAAATATCAAGTTGAAATGGCATAGAACAAAATTAACTTAATTGCATTTAACTCATGTTAATGATCGGAAATCGTTTTGATGCGGTATTTCACCGTTGCTTGAGGTCATCGAGTATGAATCCACTCTGTGATCCTCATTGATATATTGCTATTATAAGTTATTGTTATCGATAATTATCATATCATTACATGTATACTACTTAAGCAATCGAAACGAAAAGTCAACTTGTATCTCAAATATTAACACTAACACCTAACTGAACACCTCTCAGTTATTAATCCGTTAATAGATCAAAATACTGTATAATCACCTGAGCAAGTACAATATAGCCATTAGAATAATGAATATTACATAGATGAAAAGGTATGAGAAAAAAAAACGGCTCCAGATAATTAAAGTACGGTAAATGATGTAGACAAAATAAAAATCAGTAAAATCGTGGTAACGGACTAGGCGATGGATGTTCAGGGGTGGAACCGGGAGTCAATAATGGCCTCGCATCATCAGATGATGGCATAATCAGAACCTGAAAATGTACGTTGACTAAACTGTCTGAAAGGAAATAATTAACCTCACGGAATAGTTCTACATGACTCAGATGTGTAAATTTTTAGAAAAACAAGAGTATCTTATGATATCTGAAAAAAGTTGTCTAATTTGAATACAAAATCATTTCTGCACACCTGGTCAACGATGTCGTGACCGCTGGTGCATTCAGTATGAGAGGCACGATGAACTTGAAGTGTCCGTGATTGACAGAAGCCTTTATCACATACATCACACTTAAACGGCTTTTCTTTAGAGTGAATAAATCTGGAACAGAAATGATTTCTCTTGACTGTCATAAACAAATAGAAAATTTTCATCATTACAACGTACTTGTGATCTCGAAGATGATCTTGACGTCGGAATGCCTTGCCACAAGTATCACAAGAATAAGGACGTTCATCTGTATGGGTACTGAAAGAAGTACAATGAAATAGACATGATCTGATTAAATTCGTTAGTCTTGTGTTGCAGAAAGGATGGCTGATTATCCTATCACATTATCACGGCTTTGTTCACCTAATATACGTAACGTTTCTCTCACGTATTTAAAATACTAAATATCTTAACGATTATAATTATAAAGATCAAAGATTAAGGTGTGTGTGAGTGTGTGTGAAATTGAAAAATCTAATTTAGTGACTGAGAAGTCTTTTTCAAATTTCATAAATGTTATTTCGGAGGTATTGGATGGGATGCCCTCTTATAGGATCACAGTTCATAACATAGATTTTTCTTCATTTATATTTTTGTCAGTTAGAAAAAACACGTTATCGTTAGCTAGCGTATACAATAAGAGCTTCTATTAGTTGAACTACCACTATATAACAAACCGTTCATGAATAAGAAGATTATAGGATTTCGTGAAGTGTCGATTGCAATATTTGCAGATGAATTCTTTTTTTGGACGATTAGTTTTACTGCTACCACGACCTTTTCCTGGTAGTAGAAACCTGAACACGCATACACTTCTATTTGACGTCTAAACATCTGCGGTAAGCCATATCAATATCAAGTAAAAGAATAATTATCGATCAATTACCATGGTGGACGAGTATATGGTGAAGAGGTAGCTGAGGAGAGCTGACAAACAGGCGCTGTAGTCTCAAACTAAATTCTGATGAAATCATGTAAACTTCAAAAGAATGTTCCAGAAAATCGATCTTTTACCGCACTTTTGCTTTTTCACGTTCTTCAAATTCTATTGAGTCAGCTAAATGTGTGAAGTCAAATTTTTTTTTCTCCGTTGACGACTCGTTGTACGTGCTATCAGATGATTCCGGTGAACAGTTAACTTTTATGCAAGCGTTCATTTTCTGAAATCAGAATGTTTAAAAGAACGTTTTTCCTAAAACACATGTCAAATTTCTTTCAGAAACTCTTCTAGAAGATAGAGAAGAGTTTTCAAACTAAGAACATTCCTGTCTTTAAAGTTGGTTCAATTCAAACTTTCGCTCATATGACATAAAATTCAAATACAGAATCGTTTTCGAAAAGGATATTTAGGGTTTTTAAATGTTTTCATTTGGAAGAAGAAAAGTACTGAAAGATTTTGACCTGCATATTAATAGTGCATAGCATGTGATAGAGTTGTTGTTGGTATATTTGCCAATAACGAATGAATTCGTCATTCGGTGGTCGTGGAAAGATCGACTGCTCTCTAAGTGGTGGAATAAAGGTAGGCAGCATCTGAAACGAGCAGTCGAATATTTTGCTTATAACGTTATTGAAGACAATCGTAATTGTAATAGGAAGACATAAGCTCGATATAGAAAGGCAAAGAAGAGTCAGTTTAAGAGGTATGGTCCGCATTAAATAATCTACAAACAGCAATAGGTTTAGTATGCTAATGCGAAACAACTACATAACAGGAGACGATATTACAAGTTATGTAGGGCTTTCAATTTACCGGTGCTACAAAATTGCTTGAGATTCACCACACCACGAAATCCTTATTATTATAAATTTCATACAGTTATGAAACAGATTGTTAACACATCATCACCTATTCTTTTGTTCGATTGGACCTTGAACAGAAGCTAAGGGAAGCTGGTATCGAGTACTGTAACATATGTCAGGTGTCATGACAACGTAATGACTACTTACACCTGCATTCGTCCACCATTCTTCTACAGTAATCGTCATCAATTCGGGCATTTATGTTTGCACGTGACCAACTGATGTCAGTAGTCACACATGCACATACACGCATAGAAAAATTCGGATGTAAAAACTATTTTGAGGAAGAAAAGCGTAAAACACAAAGAAACTCTTCCGCGAGTGAGCTAAACGCTGAGTAAACAGTATTCTGTTGATTACGTGAAAGCCTGGTTACTTTTACTACTACTGAATTTCGATTGAAACACAATCGCTACTGAAAACATTTAGAAAGCATCATTTCATTATGAAAAAGTTGTGTGAGTTTTTTGTTAGGATAAAACCACATCGCCGCTAATACGGCGTGAGAATTAAGCCAAATACGGTGACCTGAAGAGATTGTGCATGAGGGAAACTCAATAAACAAAATGAAAACAAAAAATTTCGAAAGAGAAGTCAGTAGTTGATGTATAAAATAAGTCGATTTTTATTTTGTAATGAAAAACAATACAAATGTAATAATTATGGAAAATTGAAATGTCACAGCTAACTACCTCTTTAGCTGTCAGTTAATAGTCAGCTATACAGTTATGCATATAATAATAACTATATGAGTTGCAAAGAGAATTTATGCACACGTGTTGATGCGTCTAGTGGTTAGTGAGTTCTGTGGTGTGTGCCGCTGCAGTGGCCTAGCCCCGCCCATTTTAGAGGGATACTGTAGCCGCTGGAATACTACTGGCGGTAGAGTTGATAGTTTAGAACGATTGATGGGAATTTTTTATCCGGCAAAAAAAAACACACACAAAACGTAACTTAAAAATGCATGAACATATAAAGAATCGGAGGTATGGAAAATCTGATGAAATATTTCGCAGCAGCAAATATTTTGTCGCTCATTTTCAGTTGACGTCCAATGAAACAAATTGTTTTAATGAAAAGGATTGATAAGAAATCTCAGTGATAACTACTTGTACTGCAAGGTACTGCAAAGAATAGAAACAAAAACTATTGACGAACAGAAAAACTATACAAAATGTGAATAGTATGAAGTTTTTACAAGATCATTAGCGGCTATTCAAGCAAACAAGTCAATAGGACGAAAATCGCAAAATGAATATGAGGTTTCATTATTGTTTAAAGCATTTAAATTGTATTTATAAGCTATTGTGGACTTATATTTGTTTGGTGGTGCAGTAGCAATAATAGTGATGGTGACGTTGTGTATTAAAGTGATAAGAAGAAAAAGGTAAGCAGCGCTCAGAGAGACAACCATGCAGTTGATTACCAGATTATGTGGGAAGGGCATTCGGTTGACACCATCGAGCCGACATTATTGTCTGTGTGACATATAATGCCTCCATTTGGTCACTGAAATAGTAGTGTGCTCACAAAATTTTGCGGATTGATCGAATTCCTCGAATTTCTGTCTTAAACTTACTGGAAAGTGCTTGATGAATAAGCTATCATATACAGCAATGAGAGTATTCTTTGCTACCTCTGCATCACTGAAAGTCTTTTTTTATGGAAATTATTTGTTTCAGTGAACGGTTTTCTACTGGAGCCGCAAGCAAATAACACGATGAGTTCAAAGTTACTCGTTTTATGCCAATATATAATATCGATTTTATAAAATAGCTCTATCATTTTCTACAAATCAATAATTTATATAGATGATTCGATATTTTCAAGGCAGTACCGTATAACATTTGGATAGAGAGAGTTGTAAAAGTGGGCTAATATAAACTATAAAGAAACGTTGGATCGAATAACAGAACATCTAAGAAACAATAGGATTCGGCAAGTGAAAGGAAATATTGCAACATTACGATAAAAACGTCACATAGGTTTTTCATCACATTTAAACAAGCGTGAAAGTCAAAAAGTATAATGATGATAGGCTTCTCTAAAAGTTACGTAGTTACTAGTATTCAACATCATGAAGATTCAATACCAATGAAAATTCCTCAACTAATCTGCTACGAACAAAGATTTATATCAGACTTATCATCTTAACAACATAAGGCAAAAGCTTTTATGATGAAGCAAATAACAGGCGATTCAGATGGATTTGAAATTTTCATGTCAAAAATTTTCCTATAGCATCAAAATGAGATCTACCTAAATCAATCAAGTAGTAATATATATTCCAATTTTACCAAATCAATAACAACATTCTTGATACTGCCTACGAAATATACCGTACCTCTTGAGGCTTTGCGTTAAACCGGTTGTTCTCTAACACTCTGTCTAAATACGGTCCTATCAAATTAAGCCTGGCTCATCCCTAAAAGTGACACAGTGCACATAGAACGCTTGTATTTAGAATATCAATTGGCTTAGGATTAGTAACAAGATTGTTAAGGATGATACATTTTTTTTTACAAAAATGGGATATGAATTGTTAATACCAATTACAGTGATTCATGTAACTCACTAAATCGATTAATTGTTTGACTCATTACACTCGACGAAAAGCATTGAATCATCCAAAAAGTAGGTATGAGGTATTATAATAGAATTACGGAACAAACCTCAAATTGATTTTACAATGATCAGTCATTGAACGAAACATTTTTTTTGCTTTATGTTTTAATTTCAAATCATTTGACTCTACTCAAAAGGAAAAGTCGACAATCATTTGGGATAGACATAATTCATGTTGTGAGCTTTGAATCATCAAAATTCAATGCCTATCAAGACATCTATGAATGTGATATGACTTTAGCGTCTAGAACTACTTCAGCCACGTATTGGGATTATTTTCTAGAGTTCGACCTTGAAAAACTCCTTTCTTATAAGTCATAGAGTGTGTTATAGGAGTGTTAATAGCTTAATCACATCTTATCATCGTTGATACGTGACAAGCATTAATGTAAATGATGACAAAATATCGATGGTGACTTAAAAGAGGAAATGACAATCGTCATGGATTGATCAGAGAACGAATCCGGATGATGCGCGAGAATTTGCACTACGGATGGCCAAATGGCGGTAAGCTTTAAAGCTTAGGCGGTCATGACACACAACTGACAGCAATGAGAATAAATATATGTGAACGTAGATAAGACGAATATATGCATGGATAAAAAACAGAAGACACTCATTCAATTACAAAGAGTTTTTCATTCAACGTTCTACTAACGATATAGAATCAGTAAATATAATTTGCATTGTATTTACTATTATTTAATATACATATAGGCTATTTTCCACATCCAATTCATTAACTGACCATTATAAGTCTAGAAATAGTCTCATCACTCATTTCTATTAGCAACGCATCATGCTGGTAAACGAAGATTCTTAAAAAAATACCTGTACATTATGTTCAGATATTTTTATCTATTTTCTATCAAGTATGATAAGTCAAAATGATTTTGCTCTAATATCTCTAGTAATGCTAAGGTAAAGTTACACTTGAGGTCTCAAGCTTTTCGATTAACTCAGCATCATTAGCGATATTATGTTCAGACTTTATTCCACGTTCTAGCGTTTCTTATGAGATGAAATTCTGGTAATGTTAATTGTTCTACGATATCCAATGCATCATGTGAAAAATATTCTCTGATTTTACTAATGTATATGTTATTATTTGTTGTAACTCATGGCTTCTTATCATCACTCTTTATAGTCATCAGTTGGAAGAGTATAAAAGAGAAGAATCCGTAATACAAAAGAAATGAAGCTTAAAATTTATTCCACATTCATATGCGATTTATACTTGAGGAAGTGTTGTCACAAAAGGTGAAACATCAATGAATTGTCTTATCAAAATCAATAACAATAAGTTTAAATGTAAATGAAGTTTCATGTAAAGTAAACGAAAGGTATGAATCATGAACATGTAACACTGTACGGTTAATGAAACGATGTACTTCACTTTACAAATATAATTATAATAATATTATTGTTAATTTGATCTACATATTGATTACCTATAGTGATAATATTCAAAATACCTTATAACTATGAAAATATAACGATATTAATGTATAGTTATGCGATAAATGTTTTGTGAATAGAATGCGACGTTGATTGAATGAGTTGTAAGTTTGGTGGCATCTGTGAGACGAAACGGAGAAAAGTAAACATTGACGATGATCACAAGGAGTGTTATTGAGCATTGTCTGTGTCGGCTAAAGTTTTGTGGTTTAGTATCAGCATGCGATCACTAACATATGCCGGATCAAAGCTCTTCTGATGGTTTAGAACGTTTACATCGAAGCAGCACCGTGCCGTCTCGAGTACTATCAACGTCACAAATCGGTCATCGCCACACATATGCCACCAATCATTTCGTCCGACTTTTTCAATAGAGTCTGTAGATGAAACGTTTATTGCTCTGAACATATTCAAATATTGATTAATAAGAGAAGAGTTCTTAGTTGTTTACGTTTTAGTATAAAGTCAAATGAAGTCAATCTAAAATTATAAGAAAGAGGTTCATTTTTCCGCAATATTTAACTCATTGCTTATCACATAAACATACTGTCACACATATAAGATATAAAAGATAAATGTAAATTTAGTCTAATTCATGATAACAGTAACTGCACCTCTTTGCAGCTTATTCATTAAAAACAATAAGGTGATATTATTGTTGAAACGTTGAAGATCTCAACATGGAATTCATTGGCTTAAACAATATATTCATAGGACAAACACATAAACCTCCTATAAACCAAAGAGTTCCAATGAGTTATGTCTTATTCACTCACCCTTAATCGTAATTCTTTTCGCATTCGCGGCTTCCGTAACCATTTTCCGGCTCCGGTCGACCACCTTTCCTTTAATTCGAAAATCACCGACCGGACTCACTTGAATCATGACCGCGAAAAGCATACGAACATCTAGAGACTCACCGCTCACTTACATACCATATATAAAGAGTCAAATGAATTTTTTTTCTGAAGTGATGCTACGAAGAACTACATGAAAATATGTCTAAGCGCCAATTTCTACTGTACGAGTGCTGTGCTTTATACAAGTCGATAGTCAAAAACTTTTTCCTAGGCTTTCATGAAAGTGTGTATTCAAATGTGCTTGTTTTTACAAGCCTCATAATAAATTCTTCACATTTAAAATATATGGTGACAAAATTTACCCTATAATGATTAAAATTGAAATAATTAGAAGAAAAATTTAGCAAAGTATTTTAACAACGACATACTTATGATGTAAAAATTACATTCGAAACAACATTCCATATACAAAATTGTTGTCATTTTTCAATCGTCCCTAGAACGTCTTTGAAATACTTGACCGGCGGCACTGTTTGTTCATTACCAATTGAGTGAGAAAGAGAAAAAGATTTGTGCTCGATCGTTCCACTGATGATGACGTTTCCGTTGCACATCGAAAAAAAAAATTGGATACTGTACCTTTATGGAAGCTTTCTAATAGACTGGAAAGCATTAAATACGCCGTTCGCTAGTCGTCTTACGACTATTTAACCAATGTGTGTATTTAGTGAAGTCAATTGCTTAACTAAGAAATTTGACTCAAACTCTTTACATCATGCAGCAAAACACAATACTTTGGAAGCTTAAGCAATGAGGTTGGTGGCAAAAAATCTTTCTCTCTATACAGATTTCATATTTTTTAAAGAATCCAACAAGAAATTGAAGGTGAACGGCATGAAACTTTAGAAATGCTCGAAATGAGCGACCGAAGTAGTGAGGGTTTATTGAAATAGGGCTCAAAACTACAGCTGTCATTGTTGCACCTCTTTCGTTTAGTAAGAAATATACGAGAAAGCAATGAATAAAGCGCCATAAATTATTGGGTACAATTTTTAGATGACATTAAAGCAAACTTATGCGATAGTAATCAGCAAGTTAAAGTCGAATTAGAGATTTGAATGTGGACAACCGCCGTAAACCTCACGTAGAAAGGATATGCGATTTGTTTAGTATTACCGTAATTAATAGCCTCGCATTTATGATCACGGTGACCTTCCCGATGGTTGGTGAGAAGCATTTCGTGCCTGACACAGCTCTTCAGCAGGAGCTAGATAAAGAAGCGAAAATTTCTGGTCCAGCTTAAAAAACCCGTTGTTGCTGTAATCACATAAGCTTACTTTTAAAAAAAGTTTAATAGGAATAAATTGAAAATTTTAACCTTCAGTAGAATATAAGAGGCATGTGGAATTCGAACATGACATTAATTTGCTTAAATGGACCCATTTCAAGAAAGTCTATTTCTTAATGAAGATATAAAAGTTCATAAATTTAAATCTATCATTACATTACGTAAGGTAGGATCGGAGATCAAAGTCAGCCTATTTGTTGAAGCTTTAGTTTCGTATTAATGTATAATCATTAATGCTGAAAATGATCATGAAATAAAACCTTACTAATAAACAGATTGTATCAGTTTGATTTGTCGTTCATTTATTTTGATATGGCTCAAAGTTTATTGTATACAGGATTTGTCTTAAACGACGTAACGCTGCTTGACCCGATGATGGCGCTCGTTTGGTTTGTGAAGGTATTACTGACTAATCGAGCTAACTCCCTATCCAAATACGGTCATGCTGCCTTGGCATGGAAGGCCTCACCGCCTGTGACTCGACTGCGTATTACAAATAAAGAGTGTCGGTCGGTTTACAATATAAACTCTTCATTCGTAAACTGACAGCCAAAAACAACACCTGTGTTTGATATTTTTCATGCATCGTTACCATCTAATCTTTTATCATAATAAAAATCATTGAAGCTACTATATCAAAGGAAATACTGAATTTTGGAAGACGTAAACTTAACTCAATCCTCTGTTGATTGTTATCATAAGCTAAGGAAGATGCCGTATAATTATAATAGTAATTCCACACAGTGTGGAAAAGTATTGGAATCGTTATTAAATAATTATCGTTAAGCTATACCAGTCTATAAGGTAATATTCACAATAATTCTTCTAATTACTGTGTTTCATCAACTATCAGACACTAAGGCAAAACTGTAAGCTTTGATTCATAACTCATGATTGACACGGTATTACCATATATGAAATACTCAGAATGAGTTCGTAAAAGAGGTATTTTTGAAGGCATTGACTAATTATGATATGATATGCAGGTTCAAGCATTTGGTACTGATTGGAACAAACTGAATTTGCCATTCTCTGATCTGCGAGCCACTTAATACTTTATGCGAGAGAGAGCTTGTACTGCAAATGAAGTACCAACAAAATTACCACAATACTGGAAGATACCTGTTTTTCTGAAGTAATTAAAACTATTGCTATTCCTTACACAGTCACAGTTTTCATATCTAATCCGATTAAAGCGAAATGACTGAAATGTGAGTCAGAGGCTTATTTGCTGACTCGTGAAAATTATATTAAGAAATGTCAAACATATTCACCTAAGAAAATTTCGATAATCATCCATCATCAGGTTGAATACTATGTATATCTCTATTTATTTGTTTATTTATTTATTTACTTCAATCGATAACTCTTAGTGTATCTACTCATGATTGAGTGTTTACGAATTTCAGAATGAATTTCATTTCCTCACATTGAATTATTGTATACGATAATAGATATTAAAAAAATACTTCTGAATGGAAAATTTTCAACCCATGCAAATTTGTTAGCAACATTTTCTTCCATTCTGTTAAGTGTTGAATATACAACAGAATTGATAAGACATACAACTGATACCATCTTAGAGGATAGAATCTTCTCATGCAGCACCTAACTTTCAAGAATAAACAGAAAGAACTTTTTCCTGAAAATTTCCTATCAGTTGGATTTGGACAACGAAGAAGAGAACGTAGGATGATTTCATCTCTCATATTTTGTTTTGTGAAAATCGTGTTATAAGCACGCTTAATCCTGTTGAGTATAAATTTCGTGAAATACTTAAAGTACTCAATCTGATAATATGTACATGATGCTTGATTGTTTAATAATTACTTCAACTTAAAACGTATCAATCTTTCGGATTTAATAGGCAGAACCTTTCTTGAAATTCACTCGTCTTTGAATATTTCTTCATAGAAAAGCTGTATCCAATCTGGAATCTAATTAACATACGACTTGATCATAGCTTGTAAGCTTGGAGCAATTTTATTTACTAATGTCATATAAAAGTTCTTGAGAAGTAGAACAGATTAGTAAAGTTGACATATAGAATACTGCTTAGTGAAAAAAAAAACTAATTATGTAGAAAGCATATAACGTTGTCGAGGAATTTGATGCTTAACAAATGAATGACGTCATCAAATGATGCTATACTTTATAATGACAATGCGATTAGAATAGATTTAGATAATAATGAAAAACTAGGTGTTAGAAAAAAAAAAAGACGAATTACTATATGTGATATTACTGGACATGAAGTAGTAGAAAGGAAATCTCTAGTACTGAAAGTACAAACATCTTCGCAGCTGTTTACACTATTTATCATAATAATTATTGCTTCGGTGATCGTTTCGCACACCGCTTAGCCCTTTCATCTAGTCATTTTTATGAGTTTCTGTCGTTTGGATTGTATGGTGATAGCCTATCATGACCATTTCATGCACATATCGATAATTGAATATTCATCCGAGTGTTCTTTCAAATATATATGTATATAATCATAAACCTCACCTAAACCTCTACCTCAACATCTCTACAATACTTAATTGATTCCCTTATCAATATACTATGTGAGAAAATATCCGTTACAAACGTCATCGCTTTATGTTTATAAAAAATGAAATCGTATACAACGTACAGTAATTGACCGTCTAATATTCAGTAATCTTGAGGTAATTATGAGTATTAAAATCATCGCAAGCTTTTTTCTCAGTAATAACCTAATCTGTCATTGTGTCGTATGTTTCAGGCAACTATTCCACTCTTGAACTTCATCATTCAACTTTTTTTTGACAAAAAAACATACGAGTTACATAGAAAAGAACTCATTCCTCAACGGAACATATAAATATCATTGAAAAAATAGTTTAAAATAAAATTTTGAATCATATAACGAAGCGAGTGACATGTAGTGATAAAAAAAACGTAAGTAGATAGTAGATAGTAAGTCGAAAAAGTAAGTAGATGTCGTTCGTTATCTAAGAAAAACACGTTTCACACAGGTGAAACAAATCACTATCACTTCTCATCACAATGCTACCGAACGACAACGAATATGAGGAACTATTTTTTTTCTTCGTCCTCGTAAAAAGCATTAAAAAAAACTGCATTAAAATTTAAGGAGATCAAAAACTGTACGAAACTCATATTAAAATGAAAACATATGCAAAATTCAAATTTATTACAAATCAACTGACTGATACTTCAGTTTAAGCTTTTGTACGAAATATTACTCAAGTACATATCCAATACCAGTTTTCAGTACAGTTCAGTACCTGTTTTCACTCTTACCGACTTTTATGTTTTGAAGATATGCTATCATTTTTTCATAAGCTAATGATTGCGATTCATTCCGTGAGATGCTTCATTAATTCCTTCTCTTTGAAAGTCTTACGAATTTTTTTCATAAATCTGTGAAGTAAGCGAAGCGATTTCGGAACGATACTTATTGAGGAATAATCAAATACACTTCCTACGACTCTTTAAGGAGTTCAGTATAAACAACCTTCATAAAGTCCATCGAGTCCAGTCCACTTTTTCGTTATTTTGATCTTTATTCTTCTATCGAATACAAAACAACAGCTTACTAAAGTCTATCGTATTCACGCCATTTATTTCCTTTTGCTTCTACTCTCCTGTGATATGGAATCACTCATTTCAACGAGTCAAGTTCAATCTACTTCAGTGAACAACCGAACGCCATATATTATCGGCTAAAACGTTTAGATAGCTTGTTAAAGCGATTACATTACTCCATTATATTTTTCACTGGTACAACTACTCCATAACTTTAACGAACTCTTTGAGTTATCGAACTCAAACAGTCGAACAATATATTATATTAATAGTGAAATTATGATGAGTGTGATCAAGCTACAAAACGTTTGCGAATTGTGATTGGTTAGCGTCAATTAGTGCAATTAATTCGAAACTTCCTCAATTTGACCTCAATTCAGTAAAACCCTACTTTTGTAGGTGCACAAACAAGAAGCTTTGTAGCTTCACATTCCTGAATACGAATTTTAAACAAACAGTCACCAATGATTTGTAGAAACACATAAAATCAACATCTCCTAAGAGGAATTACCTCATCCAGACTTAAAATTTATTTTACATTTAGCATACACGTGGTGTAAAGCGATACAAATCATAAATATTGAAACATAGAAATCAAAGCTAAGTTAAAATTGCGAATTAGAAAAGAAACTATAACAGTTAATACAAGCAATTAAACATTTGTATAAGCAATTTAAGTGAATCAAATGGCAGTTATATTAATTGAAAAACTTACAAGCTTTTAACAATAAACAAAAATAAGATATATAGAAGTAAGTTGTAAATAAACACATGCAATTTATAAATCATATCAAACCTAACAACAAATTATATCATAGAAGTTAGTAAGTGAAATATGAAGTGAGTCACCTTTAAGAGCATGCTAATTACTTATAAGCCACAAAAATCAGATGGACCACATGATTCAATAGAAATCAAATTCAGCAAAATTCTGCTAAATGCTCGAACAAAAATCAATTATGTTAATTTTAGTGCTTTGATGTTCGTGCTTGCAAATGATATGTTGAAACACAAGAAAAAATATTTTACGTATCATAGAACTTCATGCAGCGTTGGACAGCTTTCAACCACATATGATACGATCGGAAAACATTTGAAGAGTTCCTCATCGAAGGAGTGAAACATTTTTCAACATCGATCATACAATCTAAATCTTCCTCTGTCCACATTCCTAAATAGTAAATATTTGCTCTACCACTGTATGATGTTCATAACACTTTGAAATGTTAGAACGAAAAACAATGCTGAAGCTGAGAAGAACTGTAATATAATAATGCATATACATGAGAAAAAAACGTTACATATGTATGTAAATATGTAAAAATATGTTACGCTACCTAGGTGTACCGAGGTCCTGAAATCAATATGATGAACGGCATAGTACCAAAGCTTAGCAGAGGAAAACGAGGGGCATACGGTGGTTCTTGATATCCTGCCTTAACGTATGCTTCAGAAACTTGAACACTACGAAAACAGGGTGAACATCTACTAGCACAATACAGCGTTCTATCTAAAAAGTGATGCTCGGCGTTTCCCGTACCATTCAAGTGAAAGAGGGAATACAAAGTTCTGATCTATGTCAATGATCAAATATCAGAGACACAGCCGTGCACGTCAAGCTTTCAAAAAGTAGGTGGGTCCGACGGGTGATGCGCATGAATGATGACCGATGGACAAGAGTTGTAAGTGATTGCATCACGCTGAACATCAAACGCACTGCAGGACGACCACCAGCAGTCAATGATTAACGATAATCCAGGTAATGGATATACATATATAGTAACTTGAAAGTAAGCACAAACAGTCAGAGGTACTGATACTCCACTAAAATTTCTCGCCTCATGCAAGAAGTTCAAGGTATAACTTAATTTGATAGTTTTCGATTAGACAGAAAAAAATAATTATAGAAAACTAATCGAAGGAACTAGGTAATAATTGTTGTTTTTCACAATACGTGTTCTACACATACCTTGAACATATCCAGCAAGAAGAGCAACACCTCGAGAAGCCACAAAGCTAGGATCTTTCATTCTCTCAATCGTTACACCAGTTAACGTAGCAATATTTTCGCATATAAAATCATTCGCAGCTACTCCACCACAAATCCTTAATACTACTTATACGTTATGATAACAATTCACATAAATAAGAATTTTCCAACATATTAGTAGATTTTACTGGATAATTCTTACCTTATTCTAGGCCTACCGAAGTTATTAATTTCACTTCGCATAGTTTCCAGTATTTGATAAACACGGAAAGCAATTGACTCCAGAATAGCTCTGATCCTCAAACGAACACTTTTCCTTGTGTACAACAAAGAGAAAGAAGAAGAAAATAAAATTATAAGAATTTGTTACCGACAAAAACGTTGAAACTTACATATGAGCTTTTGTCGTGTCCGGACGAATACCTAGAAATCCACAACAAGCGGTATCATCATTAATTGGTGTTTGAAGACCTTGAATATGAACTTCTCTTATTCTTTGTCTTATATCTTATGGTATTAAGCATAATTAGTAAAATCAATTCAAATGTAAATTAGAAAACATGTAACACACTCACCTCCAAATGCTGGTATAAAGAAAACTCCATTTGAATTCGGTACGGTTCGTGCAAAATCTGATGTGTCCGCAATGTTTGAATACAATCCTGAAAGACAACAATTTGAGTCAAATTTAAAATGACCGTATACTCTATCGTGAAGCGTTGATCTATAATGGTAATATCTTCGAGTCACACCACCTCTGAATACATTTTGCAAGAATACGTTATTCCATTGATGTTAATGATTACAACGATTGGCGTTTCTGATCACTTAGAATCGTCTTAATTTGTTAAGTGAATTTATGTTGATAACAAATTTAACAAAATTAAGTGAATACTGTTTCATAACAAACGTTACATCAAGAAGGCACTGCAGTAGGTACGAAAATTTCTAAAAATCAATTCCTTTACTTCAATGGAACGTCTGGTCCAGGAAGGTCTGTGAAACATTGTGCATTACTGTGAAGAAAATCTTAATTTTGTCAAAAGTTCTCACCAATGCTTTCAGCCCATTTAAGCACCATTGCTGTATCATGATCGTTTCCTTCTGCAACAAATACAGGTACACTATTCACACGCCATCCTACTAAGGGATATAATCCTGAAATTGAATAACCAATCAGATTCTTACGAAAAAAAGAAAGACTAATAATAATCAAACGAAACAGTAGCGACAGCAGTTAAAAAGTCCTGAATTTTCCATACCAGTCATTGATGAATGGATTGTGCTACCAGTGTTCATATCAACAAAAGTTCCAGTTCCAAGTGATATCTAAAACAATCACAAAATTTTAGAACTTTTCAATACTATAATAAAAATTAGCACTCCTTGCATTATCTATTTATTTCAACGTATACCTCATCTTACCATGTCCGGCTCACCGCTCTATGATTTCGTTGTCGTCTTTTCTAAGCTTCATTATCACCACTGCCATTCAACGGATATGGAATCCGTCTAAAAACCCATAAGAAAGATTCACGAAATTCAAAAAACATGGAATCCCAAGATCCACTTCTTTTTCGGATCAAAATCGTTACTACAGATGTGAGATTATACTTCTGTTGCCCGCATCGTATGGATGACAAAAATGTACATTCCTATCCCAGCATTTCACTAAAAATAAAGACCGACAACAGACCAATTCATTCCATTCTTGGACGCTTATTTCTAACGAACAATAAATGTTCAGACCTCGTCTACATTAAATTACCCTGGTGAATAAAGCAAGGAATGTGCATAGCATCAACCAGAATAATGGATAGCAGCTATAAAGATTTAAAAGTAGACAGCCACCTCTTAACAGAATCAACTGCAAAATTCTCGACCATAATTTATAATGGAATATTGCAAACCTTCATATCTCCTCTTTTCCAACCTCCACATCCGTATAACGCTGACTGTTGATCAGCAAGCTAAAAATAGCAAAATAGAAATTATTATGCAGAAAACTGATCGAGAAACTAAACAAATGAGAACGAATCACAATGATATAGCGTAAGTAAAGCTTCATTAAGGCTCACTATTAGACTTATATAGATGCTTTTAAGAATAAATTAAGCATAGTTGCTTCAGAGAATAAGTGGAAGAAAAAAAAAAACAGGATGAATAATAAATGGAAAACTGACCACAGCGTAAATGGGTATATTTCGGGAGAACAGCCGTTGTGCAACATAACCCAATGGTTCTCTACTAGCAGAGTCAACTAATGGAGGCAAAATTGTCATCGGGAAACCAATGATTCGCAAAATTACTTTGTTGTAGTCATTCTGAATAATGTCTACACATACAACTCCTTGATACCTAACCTCCGATCTGAGCAAAATTCTTGTTAATTACCGAGTTAATCACGATGTTTGAAATATTGACAAACAAACTCTATTGAAGTTTTGGAATTTAAAGTGCCACACAAGAGAAAGAATAAACAAAGGGCATAATGTTAACTAACTATGAATGGGTCAAACATCCCACTGGATGAGTAGTTCGACACTTCAGCTACATTCACTTGACCATCCGTCAATTTCAACAGTAGCCACGTTTCAAGACAACCGAAACCTAGCTGACCAAATTCGAGTAAGTTCTTCAGAGCTGTTGACTATAATATATTAATTAATGTCAGTTAAACATATATTCAAAACAGTATGCTTCGCAAGAGGACTTCTAAGCTTCTGTTCATTTCATACCTTGTATTTCTTAGATTTCAGCTTCATATTCCTAATTATCAACTATTCATATATATTTGAGTCAGGTATTACAACAAAGCCTAAATTTGCAAGTATGAATATTTCATAGCTGAGGTAAATCATAAAGTACTTGCTTCCATCAAAATTTCTATCATATGATGTTGGAATCAGCTTTTGGAGACTTGATACTCACATCATCTCTTTCCTACTTAACTAATAATATCTTGAGTTCTATTCCAGGCATTAGAAAAGAAAAAGTCAAATTCATTCTTCCAGTAGCCAGCCTCTTTATTTGACCGTACTCATTATGTTACTTAAATGATGTCGAAATTTACTAAAATGCCTTCCAGCAATTAATATTATCAGAATCAGGACATTTACATACGCTATAATAATGGGCCATATACACTATAGATGAGTCATTATCCACCTCGTAGCTCTTCAAGTGAGTTGCAGGATATTTGCATATCTTGATCGACAGCAGTATTCAAAATACATGTATATTGTTCATTTGAAGCCCAAAATGATATTTCATAGAGATTTCATCAAAAATTTCACTCTAACCTGTTGAATGGTAACCATAACCCGATGTGAGACCATGGCACTTAGAAATTTCAGCATTCTAGCAGCCATAAACCGTGGATTATGTGTGAATAAGTACAACAGAGCACCGACTGCATTCAAAGCCTGAACAGATTACTACATTTATCTTGTTATCACACATATTCCTTCAAAAATTCAATGACGTAAGGACAAGTCACTCATTTATGTTTCCAATCCAGAATTTATACTTAGATAGGTGCGTGGAAAGCCTTCACGTAGAGGATTTCACAATGTTACCGTTGGCATGAAAGTCGTCTACTATATTACATTTCTATGTCATGACACCTAAGAAATTGATTCCTTGATCCGACATTGATATGCAAAAAAACACAATTTCTTAGTGTTGACACGAGCACATTTCGCCCATCGTGCAGCTGATTGCTAAACAGATTTCCTGATTTGTGCATTTTTCGTTGACTGATATTACAACCACTTTATCTGTGTTTTATTTGCCATCGACATCGGTCTGCGTCCCCAAACGAACACAAGTCTCAGCTGTATGGCACAGGCTTGGATAAATCGTAGAATCGAAGACGTGAGAGTAAAATACAGAATCTGTTATATGATCAGTGACTTTTTTTGGAAAGACAAACTCATTTCACGCCACTCTCAACACAATCCACTTTTCATATTGCTCATCTTGTTCAAAGAAGGTATCATAAACACATAAGACTTGGACTGCACAATCTTCCTCATTTATGCGCAACCCTGTCCTTCTTCCTAATTCTTCTGAGTCATTCAATAAACATCTTTTGATTTCTTCCATACAAACACCGCAACACCTCCGCCACTGCAATTTCGTTTATGCTCCTATTGTCAATTCTTCGTGGCAACATTTAAAGCGAGTCTTTGAGAAACTGCAAGATATCGTTTTGGGCGAGGAAATACTGCATGGAAAGAAAGGACTTTGTGAAAGTATGCTAGACGTAAAACGTGGAAGCTATGGAAAAGATCTGTAAAAATGCCGCATTAATTGATGAAGATCAGCGTGCTGAGCTTCAAAACTTGGGATCGAAGTGTGCTCATCTAATGGAACCAAAAGCTAAATGGCTTTGTGAATCGCGACCGGAAGTATGTTGTCCTAATGGTCACCATTCCGACAGTTGTTTAGAATGATGGGAGAATCTTTTTTTTTTTTGGAAAAAAGAAAAAAACATCATGATTGAATTACCGTAGAAGCATTCAGTTTATTTTGATAGAAACGACGGTTCTAATTTGATTTTTTCTCTCCAGAAAATAATACACTTATATTTATAAATTTAACAATCTACTGATTTTCAAACTACAACTGAAAACGAATAGCCTATACCCTTACCATTACATTTCTCTACTCGATAGCATTTACTCAAATGATAGATAAGAAAATGATAAATGATAACATTAAGTGTGTGTTGACTTCTATACGAGTTATATTTTATACTCATAACTACAACCCTGAGGCGTATAATACAATGCTAAAGTTGTGGTGTAACATTTAAATAAGTATATCACGTAGTTAAATCCTATAAAATGATTATATTACAAATAAATTATTATATAATAAAACCAGATCGACTTACTTTTATAGTGAAAGATTTATTCCATTGAATACATGTAGATCTAGCCCGACCATCACTCCAACAAATTATTTTTGTCAAAGTTTTGTTCGTTATTCTAAATGAGGTTATGAAAATTTTTGATATTCATAAGTTTTTTTCTTTTTAAGCTTAACAAATATCGCTACACTAACTTGTCCCAACAAACGAAAGAGTTTCTTTGTGTGCACAGCGCCATTGACACTTTGTCCGAATCCTTACATTGCTTTACTAAATTAGCTCAGACCGGCTAATAGTTTGACTCAATTCCAGAATATACAACTTACAGATCAATTGAACATGATATCCAATAGATATCTACTTACACACACGTGAGACTACTTGGAGGAATTGATTGAATAGCCTATCAGGATCGATTTCAACTCGAAGTTCACCATCACCAGAGATTTCCACATTGATCTAGAATTACATCACTAGCAGCTAACAATTTTGAATACGTATATATGGACTAATTTCAAATTCTCAGTAATCTAAGTTATGCCAATTCTTTGAGTGCACATAACCTATGCCGAACTTAATATAGGTAGCTTGCAACCTTGTAAGCTGCTATTCAAAATACCTAGTTAAGCTCATTCGACAATATTGTTCATTCTTGTTGCGCAAAAGAATTGTAGATGAAGTGATAACGTTGCCTTTCTTCTCTATACAACTAATACACTTTCCGTGTACAAAATCTTCGAAACTACGCTTTCCTCAGGTTTAAGGCATGAGGTTTGTAGAGATTCTGCATAGTTCGCAATACTAATGAATATTAGATATGAAAAAAACTATCCCACAGAGTGATTAATTGATGAATAATTAAACGATTCACGTCATCTTACTTTACCAATAGGCAGAGAAAACTTTGCAAGATTAGAAGAAAACGAGGTGAGACTGCAAATTCGATAGGCACTGTGATTGAAGGCTTACTTCAACAGATATAGACTCACTAATGAATATGGATTCAGATTTTTTTAAACATTTTTATTTCTAAAATTATTTTGCGCAAAATAAAATTTAATTACATAAAGTTGTATTACCTTGAACAAAGGACAATGTTATCATTTACGTCGAAAAATTACTTACTATTAATTACTACTAAGTCAAGTAATTCATTTATTGGGTGACAAGAATAAAATAGAAAGTGATACTAAATCCCGTTTATTTTTAAGTGAAAAAAGCCTTTAATAATTTGGTTGCTTAGATGGTCATCGTTGAAGAAAAGCCTCAACAATCTTTCAGTCGCTTTTTTTTCGCGCATCCGTAGAGCAGGCTGATGGCTTTTTACGTAAATTATGACCCCTACGAAAGTCACTCCATCATACTAAAATCAATGGTAGCTGCGAATACAGTTTTCTGACGCAAGCCTCGAAAAAGTCCGTCCATCTTGCTTGTGAACACCAACACGTTTGAATCCTCTTAAGCAGCGTTCTGAAATTCTGCATCTATTTTCTAAATGAATGATCAGCTGATCTATGCTCAACTTTTGATGCGCATTATTCTGTATCCTGTAGACAATATATTTAACCTAAATCCGTACGGCGAAGACCGGATTGATGTTGTGTTAGCCGATTATATTTTTCCAAACCATTTTCAAGCACTTTGCAAGTAGTTAATGAAGTTCTCGATGTGGATAAAGTATCAACCCACACTCCAGCTAAATACCAAAGTGCCAGGAAAACTGGAATTCAAAAACTAGAGCGCACTTTGGGGTCTATTATATCAGTGATCTCTTTTAAACATTCCAAGGAGGTCCATGCACCTCGCTTTCTACTTCATTTACCGGTCATATTGTTCTACATGTGCATAAATACCCTAAGATTTACTTAATTTGAGTTTTTAATCAATTTCGTTTCAATCGCACCATGAACTAAAGTTTCTTTTTTTTATAAACTAAGTTTTCTTCATGTTTATTTGCAGTCCTAACATCTTCTACACTCCAGTACCTCTAGTAGCCCTGTATCTCGTGATATAAATCTCATCAATTGGCATTAGATGTTATAAAAATTGAAAAATCATTTCATTGCGATAGAATTCAGAGCTGATAATCTTAGAGTTATTCATTTTTGAGTTTTTTCTTCCACAAATTGATTAGCAAATATTTATGGAGGTTTGTACATGGATAGATCCATGATATCTAAACAATAAATACACTAAATTTGTAGTCCAGAAAGCAGAGAACAACATGAATTATTCATTTTTAGCTTATCACTTTCATCATTTAATCTTGATGATGGTATCACCTAATTACTACCTTAGACCGAATAAAATAGCGATGACGTAAGTAGCGAAAGTTAATTTATTTTTACCTCTATAGGAAAATTACTAGAAATCGCTTTGTTATCAACAAGGTTTGATCGTGAAATAAATTATATATTTATTTAAATATGATCTCTATGATATGACTTCAAAACTTTCCACCAATTTTATTAAACTACCTGAGTCATGGTGACCTACCGAAATTCAAAATATAATATACAGTACTTGTTTGAAATTCTGCTATTACTCATCACCGCAGTTCTAAATAGCTATCGATAATTTTACAAACATAACTCGGCCCAAAATACATAGATAGGAACTAATGCTGTTCATTTTGAATTCATTGTATTGGTCTTTGATGCCAGCAGATTGATTAGAAAGCGTGACAATGAGATTGAGATCAATGTTGTAGTACTACTCATTTGTAATGCAATATCTTAAGCTATCAAACCTTATCGGAAGCGCTGTCCACAAGCTGGCACTTATTATCGTACAAACAAGCACGAATTGTTGTCGTTCCGATGTCAATAGCAACAATGTATTGCACCATTACTGCAGTAAAACTTGTCATTATAGTTATGCTTGTCAACATGTCATGATGTCATTGTGCAACAGTGCAACAACGACAATATTCAATGATATAGGAGATCATAATTGGATTTAAATCAGCTGTAGCATAACGGCAAATGACGTCGGAAAATTGTATATAACGTAAGAAATTCACTCGTAATGCGTAAATGACTATCATACAAATAGAAATTTCACTAGAAATAAGGTAAAAACACAATACGTGGTCATCCTAGCTTCATTTATTTGTTAGCTGAATATTAATGAAGCGACATGTATGGATTCTCACTTCGTCATCTGATAACATCCTTCACATTGCAGATTACCATGATTTCAGTGTACTAGAAATAGTGTATTGCCCAAAAATCGTTTCATTTGTAGAATTATAGAAGTAGGAAAAATATATACAGATGCTCAAATAAATAAAATAATCAATAAAAAGGT
Source organism: Dictyocaulus viviparus (assembly GCA_000816705.1). Lineage (NCBI taxonomy): Eukaryota > Metazoa > Nematoda > Chromadorea > Rhabditida > Metastrongylidae > Dictyocaulus > Dictyocaulus viviparus. Next base: position 54,408 of record KN716393.1, read on the forward strand.
CTAGTGCTTGTGATCGGTAAAATTTATTATGGACTTATTGCATTTGTATTCGAAAAAGTGGTAGTTCATCATAGTGTTAGAATAAAAGTATTCAGTCCTCATTTTACTTAATAATGCCAACATGCCCCAGGGCCACATCTATTGTCATTCACTTCCATGAAAATAAATTGTGTAAGAGAGGAGTACTGAACAGGAAAAATTATAGAGTAACAAGATATTACTTGACAAGAAAAAACTAATGTACCATTTCATTCATACTGGAGCTTATAAAAATAAGCTCTAAGATCACATCTCAAAAAAAGTACCGTACTTGGGTCATACATTCTCGTCTAATGTACGTTGAAAGTGACGTCATATTTCTTTGTTTATTTGAAACCACTATCCGAATTTCATTTTTATGAGAACAAAAACCAGTATTATTTGCATCGCTACCTCTGTGCCCATTTCAGTACGTTTAACCTTCAGAAAAATTTTAATTTGATCTCTACAACAATATCTAAACAGGTGAACACTTATATAAACAATGATAACAGACTTCGCTCAATCAAATTCGTTCATCATTGATGGAACAAAGTAATCAATACTCAAATAAACATACATAATTAGATGGATCGGCAATCTAGAAATCAGTGATTGATATTAAAAACGCTTCACAAAACACAAAAGTTATTAATCACATAAAGGAATTATTATCCGAAGGACTCTTCCTACAAAAAATGTTTAGTTGTGCGTCCGACAAGAAAATATTGCACGTGATATGAAACCCACATGATGTCATGCTTACGGCCGAATGAAACTCGATCAATAGAACATTTCATTGTCAAGAGAATCAAAAGAGTAAACAATGTATACCCATCTTCATCATTGAAATTAACGTCCCATAAATTTCTGATACAAGTGCCACAAGATTTTAAATTATAGCACACTCAATATTATGAAAAATCGCCAATGATGACACAAAATCATATGAACAGAGACCTTTCACAGGTAAGAACAACCCAAGAAACAAGAACTAAAAAAGGCACATGTGAAACTTGTAATAAATACATAGGGACATATAGAACAACACTGTCATAAAATTTCTAGTGTACATAATACTAACTGAAGGAAGAAAAACCAACTGAAACGTATTTATACATTCGTAGAGCAGATAAGTGACGCCATATCAATATCGCCGGCAGTAGCAGCACCACTTGCATTAATCAATAGTACACTCACACGTAGAATAATCAAACTATTAATTCAGTACAAAACTACTCATTTCGACTAGACTTAGAAGTTGAATTTGAAGCTAAATGGTCCACCACCTTCTCGGAACATGAAACCACCCGGGAATCTGAAATCGTAGAGAAGTGAAAATTCGATCAATAGATAGCGTAAGACTGTTTTGCATTCCTAACATGCAAACAAAGGGCAATAAACGTGTTTTCAGTCGAGATAATAAGCGCGGTAATGTAAAAGATCAACATGTTTCAAACGCACCCTTGATGAAAATGAGATCCACCGCCATGCTGTGATTCTGGATCAAGAGGATCAATACCTTGATCAAACTGTGCTCGTTTCTCTAAAAAAACCGTACAACAGTAAAAAAACGAAAAGGACGGAAGAGTAAAAATTAATACCATCATCTGAAAGAACTTCTTTGGCAGCAGCAATATCAATGAATTTCTGTTCGGCCTTCTTTTTCTCTACTTCGTCGTTGAAATTATCCGGATGCCATTTTTGAGCAAGTTTTCGGTACGCCTTAGTAATATCGCGTTTGCTTGCATTCCTAAATCAACAGATTTTCCTCGTAGAGCAGCGAGAGAGAATTACTTTTAAAATTTTATTTCGCAGTTGTTTATGCAAATGCATATACATAAAGATATTTAACAGCAGTTACTGTCATACCAAAAATTAAATTAACAGCACGCCTACCTCCTTAATCCAAGGATTTTATAGTAATCACGTTTACCGGCCTGTTTCTTCAATTTTTGGGCCTTTTCTAAGCCTTCTCGAGCTCTCCTATTCTCTTCTTGGAGTTGTTGAGCAGTTTGAAAGTCCTCAATGGCTGGAATTCAAAAAAATCAAGATTTTCTTCTGTGCTCTGTGAGCGAACGCTTTACAAAAAAATATCTGAACACCTCAACAATTGTGAAACACCAAAATTTTTGCTTCTTCAAATTCACAACCAACATTATATGATAAGCTGAAGTACGCGTATCTAGTAGTACGTGCAGCTGCAGTATGTAACGGCGACAACAAATAGATACTCATACACCTATCCTTGATTCCACACCATAGTTAAAATTTTGAAGATGGAACAGAAAAAAAAATTTATACCTTCATCATATCGCTCATCTATCAAGTATGCATCTGCACGATCACAAAGAACATCGACGTCGCTCGGATCGCTATTTTTCAACACTTCAGTGCACTGTTGAATAGCTTCCGAAATATGACCAAGCTATAAAAAAAGTTCCCCATAAATGACAAGAAATAATCGAGGAGTTGAGAAACATTTGACCTCAGTATTGCATTTACACATATGCCGAAATGCTTCCATTTGGATTGGTGTTAATTGGTTCTCAAATTTTAGAATTTGTTGACCTTTTTCTAGGCAAAGCATCCAGTCCTTACGTCCTTTTGCTTCTATCAAAGATTCTGCAATTGTCTTATGTACAACTCAGAAACATAAACACCAAAAAGATTTAAACTAATACGAACCCCTCATTTTGGCAAGCTTCTTGACTTTTTTGTAGAAAGGAAAACATTCTTTATGGTCAGGGTTCAATTTCAGACATTCACGAATTTGACTGAAAAGCCAACGAAAACATGGAAACAGAAAAAAAAAACAAAGTGAAAATGAAGTAAGCAATGCGAATAAGCAAAATAAACGTACGAAAGCGACTCCTCAACATCACCAATGCCATAATACAGATAAGCGATTTTTAAGAAGTCTTCTGTGCTATCCGCTACAAGCTTGGTAAGGGTCCGCATATCAGCGATTGCTTTCCTTGTTTCCCCTCGCTCTTCATAACATTGGGCTCGAAGTCGATATAATGAAGGGTCCCAGACAAGATACTACGAAAATATGATGCACCGTATTTGATGGAGAAACGTCGTAAAAAATACCTCGAGAGACTTGCTAAGGTAGTATTCAGCGGAACGCAGGTCCTTTTCTTCAAAGAATAATTTCGCTTGTTGGAGATATTGACGAATATTCGCGATTAAGTCCAATTTGTTCGAAACATCAACATTGGAAGGCTCGACGGACAACTTAATACATCAATAAGAATAAGTAAATCTAAAAAACTTCACTGAGGAGAAACAGAATCATCAAAAAAACCAGAGGATTCCTTGAGTGAATCGAATATACAGAGCTTCTTTTGAGCACGATTGAAAGATTTAAGCGTTTCGTTGGCCATGACTGAACACTGTCGATGATCTATACGGTAATTCATATAACTCAGGTGACTAAAGTGATCTAAGAAGAAATTACGGTATCTTAACTACAGTGTCAGAAGTACTAGCAGGTATCGAGTGGATGTATAGGAATAGAACGACAAAAA
>KN716393.1:61537-78029 GCA_000816705.1 Dictyocaulus viviparus
AAATGGGACACGCAACCCCACGCCATGCCGGCCTGGGCAGTACGAATCCAAAAAAAAAACCACGTCTGCATGATCAAGAGGAATTAACATCAAAAGCGAAACATATATGAGATTTACGATTGTTAGGATTTCCGAAGAGGTTTGAGTATATTAACAGTAGTTCATGTCTGAGGCTTGGATACTGCACTTCACCACTGAGCTACTTCAACACAGCATTCTTACGCTGATCAGCGGTACTTGTTAGGAATTTAAGCACTAAAATATGAAGCATTGGATTTGAAGCTCAGTGGTCAATCTGATGAATTGACGACTCAAGAACAGTGGCAATAAATTGGTACCGGTAGGAAAGACAATTTGAAAAATAGATAATAATTTTTTCAATAAATCTGAAGCATTGTAAGAGTTCATAAGAAAACGTGAAAAACAACATATATAAATTGAAAAGCAAGCAATAATAAAATTAGTGTCTGACGAAGAAAGTAATTGGACGGCCAAAGCTGTTGCAATGTAAATGTGCTCTAATCGATTGGCAGTCTGATATGACTTTGATCTACTTCTGCTTATAGCACTCTTCGTTCAATAACTAACAGTACTTTCAATAATTTAAATGAAACCAATAGTGCGTCAGTCGTAATTTAATAGTAATCAATCGATTTCTAGTTAGTGAAACACAATAGAATAAATTTGAGATAAAAAGATTCAAATGAGTGGGGAAATAATGAGACGACAGATTGAAAATTTCAAACATTCTCGAGGAAACTTCTGACTTCAGTCGTATTGGCATTTCCTAATGATGGAATTCTTCCAGAACATCACAAACGCTGTCAAATTCGTTTTCTTCGAAACGAACGTATCACAACAGGCTCGTTCAAATTATTTAAAGGAAATACTTTGCATGGTATTTTTACCTTTTAACAGCTGTGATAATGGAGTTATTATATCTCTAATGACGATAAGCTACTCGCAAAACGTGGAACAATTATGAAATAACAAACGTTTCCTCTTTAAGTATAATATATTAATAAAATCGAAATCCACTCCGCACAGCTACAAATATTCCAAGCATCCTGTTTCAGATAAAAATAACAACTTATCTCAGAAAGATTTATGACGACAATCTAGAAAAACGATTTCTAGATGAAACTATAATTTGAAGTCGCAAGTTGAAGCATGACATTTAGGCAAGAGATGAAAAAAAAATCCTGGCAGCTATCGTAAGAAGATCCAAGGAGATCAAAAAAAGTTAATGACATTTTGCTCCAGGCTTATCGAAAATTTGAAAATTACGAACTTCTGAATCCCTCAGGTGCTTGATTTGGCAAGAATTATCCGATAAAGAGAATTCAAAGAAGCTCTGCTCTGGGCATGTTGTCAACGTTTCGAAATAACATTCAAATTGACAAGACTAAAATGTCGCAGTCTTCAGCAGTGGCTGACTGTCTCCCAGTTGAAAACAACAAAGGCCACTATAAGAAAAAAACACGATTGGGGAATCAGATGCCATTGGATTCGTATCCGTCTTAACACATGTCGGATTTCTATGAGCGGTCATCCAACTACGATCTCCCAATATCTATAAATCACTTTGATGAGTGGGTAGTGACGTAGCTTCTATGTGAAGAGCTGTAAATAGCTTCTATGTGAATTTGGGATGCACCTAAGCATTCGTCTTTAACATGATATCGTGGAGGTAATTGAATGCGAGCTTGGTCCATACAGTGACTTGAACTGAGTTGAGTCTTCACCAAATCTTATCTCTGCTTATCTTACTCATATTTCACTGGTATTATTTTACCTAACTCGAGCTAGCTGGACTTGAAGACCTCCTGCGAATCTAGTTCGGGCTGCGTGTTACTGTGGCATCTCTACTGCGGTACGCTCATTCTTCATTTCATTCTTTTGTTTTCAAGCTTATTTGTTGATTCCGTCCAACCTTATTTATTAAAATGTGTGAAAATTATTAAGTAAGACTCAGTTAGATAAGGAAACAGAACCAAACAAACGATGCGACTCACAAACAAGAAATATTCTTAGATATCAGTTCGGAATGCCGTCTCCTTTTTTTCGGCTGATCTCGAGATTGAAAAAGGCGTTAGAACTAACACCAGCGTTCTATTGCTTTTCAAATATAAAGAAATAGAAGCATGTTTTATAAAAACTTACGTCAAGCCTTTTTTGAGAACACTAAAATTCTGCTGTGTTATTCTCTTCCTCGAAATATTTTGCAAGCTCAGAATTTGCAATCGTTTAGTACATTTTCGAGTGCAAACAGTTGTTTTTATTGATTGAATTATTTCTAGAAATCACTAACGTTACTCATTGTTCGAAATGAAGTCTTTTCATTTTTTTGCTGTTTGCTTAGCAATCCTTCTGGTGTTCCACTAAAATATAAAAAAAAAGTTGCATCGTGCATTCCATTCAGTTTGTGCGAAATCAATTTTTCGTCCCGTCACATTACATTTCAGTAGTGAATCGTTTTTGAGAATAGCAGCATTCACACGTAGTGAAAACATTTTTGAATCATTCATTTTCCGATCTCTACTGCTTTTCTAATCACAACTGTTTTTTACAATTCAAAATTTCCGTGGTTCTTGTGCTTTTAAATTTTGTCTAACATCAAGCAGATGTTTGATATTCGACCTACAAATTTATGCAACATTCCGAATTGTTCAACATGATATGGCTATTTTTCATAATAACTTCCTCCCTGAATAAGCTACGTTCCGGCGTTGACCAATCTGCAGGATGTGATTGCGTAAAACTTTGTAATATCGTAAAAGTGATTGGATGCGAACTGTTCTATGCATTCAACTGAGTTGACAATTTTCTACTAGGTCAGTGCTGTTCATCTTGCTAGAATTCTCTGATTACAATTCACCCAAACCGGAGGGAAAAACCGTGGGCGGCCGTACAGAGCACTATGTCATCGCGTAGGACTGCGCTACCCGTCCGTCGCCTGCAATTAGTCCTTGTAATTCATTGAATTTTCTAATCTTTAATAACATCGTATCTTTTACTGCCCCTTTCCATTAAGTACATTAAATAGTATACGTTCACTACAAATCTTACAGATTGGAGTTTCATTGGTGTTTCAGTCAATGAGTAGTTACTGATTGATCTGTTCATTCGAATAAGCTTTGTTTTTTCTCCCGAATCATCTTTGTTTGAATTGAAGAGTTGAATGTATTTAGAACACTGCAAATGAACCTAATCACTTGACTTTGAAGTAACACAGCAGTTATATTTGCAATTTGGAGTCACGACAACCTTCCATATTTTTTTTGTTATCCTTCTTATTCACCAGAAGCGGTAATCACTAAACTTCAAAATGGACCATTTATTCTGTTCAGTTTTACGGAGAAAATGGAGCAAATGCAATGAAGCTGAATTCAAATTCAAAATATAAATCTCTAATACACATCAATTATTCATGCACTTTTAAAACATACACGACCCGTGATTGAATTTCGCATGCATTAAATTCGGTTTGTATCTCGTTCAGCACCACATCACTCATTTCAGCAACATTCTGAATGTTGCTACCTTCACGCTGCAACATGCGATAAATTTGAATGGTATTCTACACGTCTTTACAAAGATATTAAGCAATGGTTTTATCCATAGCTTTCGATGAAATCGCTGCATGATTTATGCAAGGACAATCCTTGATTTAGCGCAAAAAAAAATTGTAGAGAATAATCCTCCGTGAAAAGAGGAATTCATTAATTTCAATCGTACCACTTGTTCGCTATACATCCATCCATCATACGTCCCTCCCTTTATAATTATTTAGATTCTATTCCATGTCTTCTCATTATTCTAATAGCTTATATAAAACTTGAAGAAACTTAATTTCATAGCAGACGTAACAGATTTCTTTAAGGTGACTTTCTCAAACAGAACTTGACTGTTGGTGTTCCGCTATCAGTTCTAGAGAGCTCGTAATGAAAATCTTGCTCCTGTTTCAAGATGATGATTAGGCTTGAAAAGTTTTATCTTTATAGTACTAATCGTTTATCTGTAGCGCTAAAATACCAAATGAAATATCGTCTCGCACTTATCATTTGTTTAAACCAATCAATTTCAATAAGAAGCTTAAGCTTCCACAACTTTTCATAACATGAGGTACTTGAATCTGTCCGTTCTACTATTCCATATTCTTTTCATATTGAGATAAATTCAAACGTTCTTCTGAGTCACAGGACTTATTAAAACAATTTTGCTTTCGTAATTTCACAGTTACGTCATTGCTATGATATAAGAGCACTTTGGATATATTTCTAAAATTTAGGTACACATGATTGTGTAGTAGTGCTTCATCGTATTCATCTATGATATCTGACTTCAGCTTGCAAGCCGCCTATACGTAATTGCTGTCTCACTCAAGAGGAGTTTTTTCTTTTTGTTATGATCAAACAGCTGTTTGTTCTCACTCGTTCTGATATTCACCATGGGATACCTGAACTTGTTTTTCAGTATATAGGTGAGGTGACAAAAGTTCACGAAAATTCTCCATTCTTACCCCATACTGACTCATTTGGTGTTGTTTTGCGAACCTCATTCATTTACTCAATAAATCAATTTTATATAGCACGCTTAAGCTATGACGATCGTATTTCTCGTCATGGACTTGAGCTGCATCGTCTATATTTTTAATTTTAGTCAATCGTGAGTTCTGTGATACAAATAATTGGAAAAACTACAATCGAATTCTCTGATTTTTCTATACATGCTTATTCTAACGTAATCACATCTTCCGTGTCATACTGTATTACACAATCCTTTTTAAACTTTAAGAAAGGGTGGGTGAAGCTTGTCTGCAATGTAACGACATACTTCTGATATTCGGGACGACTCAAACGACTAATCGATATGGAATAGAACGAGAGAATGCCACAGGATCCGAGGACGACTAGTGTTGCGCGATCAATCGATGACGCGACAGCGCTCTGTCCTGCCTACTGTTCTCGTGCGCTTCACGCAGAGATTACAATTGGTGACCGTCTGCTGACTGCATGAAGTTTTTCTCTGTCTGTCCTTGAAGAGACGATTTCACAATGCACAATTTAACCTACTACTTCAGCATTCATTGATACACTGTCGGACCTATTCGTTCTTTCATACATGTTCTTTATTCCTCGTTCTCCTCATGTTCTCGATTTTTGTTTTTTGCTTCAGTATCCACTCTGCTGTTTTCGTTGCATCACCTTCCACTGTACACATCTTACAAGAGATTTGTCATGATGATTCCTTCGCTATATTTCATTAGAGTGTTATTACCTATTCCAATGAACAACGACATCGATGTTTGGTATTGATTCTTCGCAGATCTTTCTGACTTCATTTGTGTTTAGTTCTACGAAAAAGAAGCTGATAGCGTACAAGTGTAGTTATGTATACTGCGTCATCTGTTCAGTATTTAACATTTTCTATTGCTTATAGAGTTTTCAAATGAATACCTTTTGTAGTTTTCTAGATCATTACCCAAACCTCGGTTGCATAGAGCCAGGAGGTGATTCAATCGCTGCGAACAATTCAATCCTTTCTATCTGAAATGAATCCTCATATTTGGAAAAACCGTACCTCATAAGACTAGACTATGTCATTATCATTAGGATTTATAAAAATGTTTGTTTTGTCTTTCTGTGCATTTCTCATATTTTGTTCATATACAGAGCATCTATGAACTTTAAAACCCGCATTCTCTGATGTTGACATTGTAGGCGTTTGTCCTTCGTTATCTGTTTGAATGAAATTCGAATACGAATCGGCCTTGAACTCACTCACATGTTATGGTCTTTAAAACTTTTTTGAATGTTTATGACTAAATGAAAATTCGCTCTTAATTTGATTTGCTGTTAAGCGTCATGACTCAACACTACCAAATAAACGTCCACAAAATAACAAACAATTAAGGAATCTGATTAATGAGTGTTAATACGATCATTGAAGCTAGAAAGTACTTACTTCATGGAAAAATTTAACGACATTCGATATATTACTGTAGCTATGAAGTTTTGATTGGTTAGATGTTGCCAGCTATTGAAACTTGTCCAGCTCAGCTTTCGTAGAATTTTAAATTCTTTACGAAATTCTTTGAATTGTATTCGTTACAATATGAAGTGAGTGAATGTATGATAGCGTTCCTTATAACATAACGTTCGTTGATCTACCTAATTAGAACTGACGTCATTTGTTTTTATACGTAAGATTGTCAGTTTTTATTTTAATTGCATAGAATAAACCACAGTATTTTTAATAATTACCAAGATCCATACTAGAGTACACGGTATTAGCATTCAAGTATTAAAAATCTGTTGAACCTCAAAGCTTATATATTGAGTTCGGTGTTTTTTCCCATTGTTTCGTTCAATAGCACTCTTGCGTTCTCATTATGTAAAATCCTTCGAGCAAATAATCAAAGCTTTCGCTTTGTCCTTCTGCTTCGCGTAACATCATTCCTAATCTGTTTAGAAATCGTATAAACAATAAAAATAATTACACATATACTAAATTATTATAATGTATTTGAAGTATGTGATTGGTGACGCTTCATTGAGAAAAACAACATGATTTTCGAGGGAATGCATTGTAATCCATTGTTGTTTTCGAAAACTATCCTCACTATTGATTTCTTAAGAACTATTCACTGAGGCATAATGCGTTTTACAACATAAATAGTTGAAATATTTCTTTATTGTGACATTTTCATTAAAGATGAAAAAGGTTGTTAATGTTTGTTCATTTACCAATTGATTTTGTTTTTTCTTTCTCCATGTCAGATTTAATAATACTCCTCATGATATTCCATAAACGCAAGCTTATAGAATTATTAAAGCTCTGTCCAGTTTATTTATCGCAAGACGAATATCGTTGAAAAAATTTGCATCTTTTTTTCTTTTGAACCGTTTTCTAAAATATCCATTCAAACAGTTTAGATGAAATCTTAATTTTATTATAATCAATATTTGCCTTATGTTCTTATCGCTGTCTTCTTTTTCATTAAAATATATTGCATTGAAATCTTTCCTCATTTCCTCAATATCCTACATGAAACGTTTGATGTTGTTGAAATATTTTGAAATTTTCTCAATGTAAATAAATATTGACTTATCAAAAATACCACAAAGTTTAAAAAATATTTAAAGTAAACGATAACTCTGAACTCATGCCATATTTGGTCTCGAGTCTAATATAATATATGATCACGAATACAGTATGCTATGTGTAATTTACATAATAGTTATTTACATTGCGCTACAGTTTTTTTTTTGATTATTGTAGTTTGATGACGTCAAAAGAGTTGTTTTTACTACTTTTTTCTTTACTAATATCTAAATCGAAGTGTTCTATGTGTAAACATAAGTGAATCATTAACATATACCTGATTTTTTATTCATTAAGAAGCAAAAATGACGAATTTTCATTGAATACCTTAATCATAAAAGAAGCTTGTAACTCATTAAGAGTTGATGTCGGCCAGCACTAGCCGAAAATGGTTTCGAGTGAGCCTTATTCAACTTTTACTCACTGGTTTTATTTGTTTATTTGAATGCATGCATGTGTTTGTCTGTCAACGTCATAGAGCTTATGCAAAGTTGAACATGAGTATTTTTTTTGCTATTTACATGTATTTGTCAAAGTCTTCTTCTCGATGAATATTCAAAACAAACACTGATTGTATATTATTTAAAACAGCAAATGTATGAATTGAATACGAAGATTCTTGCAACAATGCGATTCAGAATCATCACTATCTAATCATTATCAAAGATAGTGTCCCATCGTACACATTGTTATCTCTACTGTTTTTTATTGATCGAAATTCTTCACATTCATTGTTTACTACGTCCATTGTTTACTACTTGAATATTTAACAACATGTGAATCACTGAATCTAACGACCAGGAGTTTGATGAACACCAATATTCTGACTCTTGAAGCGAATTTAATATCGTTATGATTTCGTACGACTTTCAACACACCACCTGCTGTGTCAGACTTTAATAATGAAGCCTATTTGTGATGTATACAATGAGCCGATTTCATAACAATTACGTTACTACTAATGCACTTATTTATCCATCATTCATCCATCCATCCTATTGTCTAACAGATTCAGTTTTTCTTTTCTTGTGCATAGTTAGCATTTGCAGTGCGATGAGGTAAATGTATATTTTATCATTCCACGTCGTTTCTATCGTCTACAGTATGACAGTTCTGGTTCAGCATCACTCCCTGTCAACGATTATCAGTGGAATTACAAACATCAAAAATCATTTTGCTTTATATATGAGAGGAATACGTTTTGCATTTGCTGTTAATTAACTAACTGTTGTAGATTCTGTGTTGCAAATTTGATCTTTTGTATTTTTTCTTTCGTAACGGATTGATTCAAACGGAGAGCATTCGGTTATGAATCTCTTTCCAGCTTATTCTTTGATATTAAACTTCTGTATTTAACAGTACAAAAAATCTTCTGATGCATGTACCAAATGATGCTAGATAAAGTACTACCAAATAAGAATAAAAATAGTTGTCGATTGTCGTGCAGTACCATGCTCACTTAAAGTGAATAAATTATGTTTATGGATTCTAATATTCTTATTCATAACACACATGCTGAATAGATTCTTATTGAGTTACGTAGATTATTCTCTCTGCTTCTTATTGTGCTATATTACTGAGTTGATTAATTTCATATCTGTTATATATATTTTTCTAGAAATTGCTTTTGCTTCACTCATTTATTGCATCCTCTGCAGTAGCATGTGAGTTTAAATGTGACTGAAAAACAAATTAACATTTGTCACTCAAATATTATAAAGTATAGTCGTATTATTGTTGAAAAGAATATAAATTTTGAGTGATTAGTTATATATGCAAATATTAATAAACGAGATATTAATGGAATTTAATAAGTAGCTTACAGTAATATATGGACATTATTTTTCTTTTTTATTAAGAAGATCCTTCAGAAAAAATACATTCGCATCTCTCTGCGGTCGATCCATTCCATTTTAGTGAAGAAATTCTGGAAGAAGACCTATTCTAAAGTTCTACCCTGGAATAGTTTACTTTCCAGGATCTGTATTCATTCTGGAAACGTATTGATTAATTATATCAGTTGTGATTTTGAAGGACTGTGTATAAATTTTATTCAAATTTTACTCTAAACTTAGTTTTTTTTTTAAATATAATTATGACATTTGCAGAGATTTCATCATTCATGGTAATTATATGTAGAAGATTTATCATATTGAAATAGATGGAACATAGTTTTGCTATAATTCCTCGTTTTCTTGGAATTTTTCATCATTTCAGTAGTTGAATAATCTACTTATAAAGAAGCTTGAAGAATTTCGATAGACCTTTATGCGTAGGTCATTAGGCAAATCCTGATTTGGAGAAAAATCCTGTCAGATTTCGGATCGTCAGCTCGATTATTACCCACTTTTCTGGATTAAAAACAAAATTTGTGCTCATCATTCTTATAAACATGATCACCAACACAACATTGGTTTGTTTTATATAAGCTTTGAGATGGCAATTTTCCTCACTGTGGTCCTCATGATTTCTGCGTGTCTACATTTTGTTGCAGAATCCATTAAATGTAGTTCTAATCATTAATTCTACGAGAACTAAGTAATGAAAATGACAGCAGTGTAATTTTATCTTTTGCAATCTTTTGAACTCAACTTTTTGTTCATCACCTCATCCCTACAATTTAGTCTCGCATGTTTTTCAGGAAGATTATACCTAGAAGTAGAATAATGCCACAGTATGCAACAAATGAATATAGAAACTGATATTCAGCTTAAAAAGAATTTATTTTTCTTAATGCTGAGATCAATAGTTCCGAATTGCTTAATTTAGTGATTTGATATGCTTGCTAATGCGATGGTTCACTACATGTCGTCAATTATGATGAATAATTGAGGTCCATTCACTAAAGATTACTAACTTTTTAGCAAATGTCAGAACGCCGTATCGACATAAATCGTAGCAACTACTCAGTTATCGATAATGAATTTGGTAATATGAGAGATCGTTTCGAACAAGAAATGCGTCGTGTTGAGGACGAAATGAAGCGGCTTCGATCCGAGTTCGAAGGTAATCCGTATCGTTACAGTTTTTTTTTTTTTTGTTAGTTTTCACGTTAAATATCTATTTTTTGCTAATTTGTATTCTGCGTTGAACGACGGACGACACGTGAAAAAGACGTATGGAAAAGTCAATAAGTCTGCAGTGAATAAACACGATAACATTCAACGATAAGTGCATAAGCCTATTCCAATAAGCTCGTTTATAAGCGTTTAAACATTATTGCTTAGTTGATTTTTTTTTCCGAGAATCTTAAGTGTTTTGGCTATCTGTGAAAGTTGGACATAAAGGTTTAATTTTCCTCTTAATTTAGGCATTCTTCAGTTATAAAAGCTTCTTATAATATCCATAACATTACAGTTAGAAATAGGAATATACGAGAATAATCAACTTTCAATTGAATTATTGATTGTTTTTAGATTGCCTCATCTTTTTCTTTTTAATGCTACAGAATCTAACAGCCATTAGCTTCATCTTGATAGCTTAATAAGACTTTATTCCTTTTATTTATTATCAATTTTCTTTTGATCAAAATAACTATTGTAATGAGACATTTGATTAACTCAATTGTGGTTATTACGAACTTCTCACAAAGTACTCATGACTATTTTAACTATATTAGTATTGATTCTGACCTACCCAGTTACGCAGTTACTCATTTGTGTTCGAGTTTTGGTGATGTTTGTAATGATTTCAATTTTACATGCAAGTTCTTTAAAATGCTATTTTGTCAGGCTATAGACCAAGCGGTCCATCACCCGCCCCTACGAATCAAGCCTATAACTCGTCACACTCTTCCTCTCATCACGAATCATCTCGCCGACAAGAAGGTTTTGGCGCGCCACCTCCCTCTTCATTTGGTTCGTTGCAATTGTTTTATGCAATTAAGCACTAATACCGTTAAGCATAATAAAAGACAAATAAATTACGAAGTCAGACACATCTATAGGGTAACATTTTTGCTAATTCTTGAAATTCCGTGGTTTTTTTATTTGTACGATTGTTATTTTGAATAGTTCTGCATCTCAGTAATGTACTTTAGGGAATTCTGATCTAATGTCCCGCCCCACGTATGACCCTTATCTCGATAATTTGAAAAGCCCTTTGATTAAAGATGAGAGCGATGGTAAAACTCTTCGACTCAGGTATAATCTTTAGTACGTTTTCTAGTATTATATTCTAGGAATACTATTTCAGTCGTAGAAAACATCTTAGCTGTGCTTTAGATTTGACGTTGCTCAATACAAACCTGAAGAAGTGACTGTAAAGACAATTGATAATCGTCTGCTTGTTCATGCGAAGCATGAAGAGAAAACTCCACAACGCACTGTTTTCAGAGAGTATAACCAGGTCCAATTTTCTATCCAATTTATATATCTATAAATTATAAAAATTTATATATTTATAAATTAAATTAATTTTTCTATCCAATTTATATCCAATTTTTATTAATTGGGAGTGAAACGATGGTTTTTGAGATAGGTGATGAAGGTAGCACACTATATTTTGTTATGAACGATATTCGCTACACGCTTATTGTAAGATCTGCCATAATAGAATTTGAATATGAGCTGGAAAAGAGAGGAAACTAGGTTAATGCGTTCTATACGAAAGAATCTATATGACTTTTATACGTATTACTTATGAGCATGAATGCTCAGGTTTCAAACACATCTCCCACTGAAATCGTGGACGTATTCCTTCCGGCAATTTCCCTTAGAGGTATATTAATCGAGTCCTATCGGCACTATTCATACATCGCTCCTGCTATGATTGTATACACAATGACATGAATAGTCAACTATTTTCCAAATTAGAACAGCTATTGCTACCTCAGGCAGTAACTTGGTAAAGTTTATCGGCTTCGGATGATAGGAGGTTTGCCAGCTGCAATAGAAAAAGCACCTATTCGTTGCAATGTCAGTAATTCCCGTTTTGAGTTCTCGACTATATGTAAAATTAGTTGGTTTGGAATATTATCCGGTGAAATTGCTTAGTTCTTGTGATATATCTTATGTAATTGCCTTTATATGTGCAGTTTTATGTTACAGGAATTTCTTCTTCCACGCGGGACGAATCCTGAACAAATCTCATCAACATTGTCCACAGATGGCGTGCTTACCGTTGAAGCCCCACTACCACACCTAGCTATTCAACACTAATAACTAGGATATTCTACGTATGGAAATCTCGAAACCACACATTAGAATTCTTGATGCTTGGTGTCACTGTCCACGATGCCCATTTTAGTGCCCATTATGCGAGAAAAATGTTTTTAATGGTCGTTTAACCATTGTCAACTGTTCTTTACTCAACACACTATACATGTTTTTCTGAAAAGTTCTTACTGAATTATTCTCATATTTCATGTGTTTGAGTGTTGAACTTAATTTCGTTTACTATTATAACTTTAGTACTAATTTCAACGTGCTACAATTCTTTGTGGCTTATATTGCCTATAACGTAACTCTGGTGCCTAGCTGATATGATTGATATTAATATTTCATCAGACTGCTTAAAATAGAGACTACGAAAAATACATGTTTATTTCGTAAAATTTTTGTTTCTCCACACAGACGACTTTAAATCAATTGAAAAGATCGGATTAAGATTAATGTTCAGAACAGTGCCATCCACCAAATCATAGTGAGCCATTGTTAATATTTCTACTAACTCACCCTACATTAAAATAATCATACCGGAAAAAAAGCCACATGACTAATGTTTTTAGGATTAGAAAATATAAGACCGGTGAGAGCACGTTCTGTACATGCGGGCTTATAACCTCTTGAAGATGTGTATTCAGCTTTAGAAATACTACAATATATACACATTTAACACGTTGACGACTATGCTACTTTGTCAATACTAGCTAAGTAGCTTAGAATCTCCTCTTTTTTTTTTTGAATCAAATGATACATACTATTGGATTACGTAAACGTGAGCAAAAAATAGAGTTTCAATTATTAGGCGCTTATAAGCAACCGCAATCAATAAGGTAAGCAAATTGACCACCTATCGAAACACAAAAACTAGCACTGATTTAGAAATTACGGTCTCAACTTAATCTCTATGAGGTTAGCAAGTCCTCAACATCCACATAATGCAATTTTGCATTGTCACGGATATTTGCTAACACTGATCCTATGACTAAGGCTAGACATCTATAAAAATCAGTAGTTTTTGTACTATCATATAATGCGCACGATACGGAATCTGACAGGAGTTGGAACAGTAGAATAATGCTACTGAACGTACAACGCTGAAGTAAGTAGTAGGTAGTTTATGTGCAAATGACTGCTGCAATAGTTTGTCATACTATAAATCCAGCGAGAAAGCGAGGGCGACAGGCTAAAAAGTATAACAATATTTAAAAGTCCACTTTTTAATCTACATATTATAAAAAATTACTTTATGGTCCCCAGTACAGATTCCTTTGCCGAAGGATGAGTATACAGGATTCCCTGCTCTCACAATATTAAAGGCAGATGCGTTCATCAAAATTCGATCACACCAAGCTGGAGCGCGTGTTTTCATCATCACGTCTGACTCCTCAGGGTTTTCACTCCACGGATAACTGTAAATGGCTTTATCAAGCAAACCTGAAAATCAACATCGCAACCTACAAAAAACTCGGATCGAAATCATTCTAATTCTTCAACATTTTTGGCTCGATACGCATAGATTGTCTACTGAATAACCTATCACCCTACCAAGTAGAGAAATTGACCCACGTAACATGTACCATGAGTCCAACTTTAAATCATATTCATAACGTGACAAAAATCAATTGTCCGACTGAATGTCATCGTTACGAGCTGATTTTGATTACGTACTCTCCCAACTTTTTTCGCTAAACATAGCTAATAACAGGTGCTTGCGTCAGCGATGTTCCCCTGTACTGCAAAATCGTTCTGAATGACAGCAACTACTGGTGGTGAAATGTAAATGGAATGATCACTCTATAACAACATTTATAACTTCAAAACAACCATCAGTTTGCGTATCAGTATTATCACAAACAAGAAACTAGTATAGATTTGTTAGCTTCTAAGAGCTGAACTTGGAAAATACTGAATGGATTCCTGTGTTGTACACAGAATTTTGATCGGAAAAAATAGCTGAATCTTATTGAAGTTGCTCACGTTGGAGGAAAATTAATAGGGAGTTCGTGCAGCTGTTCAAAGTTCTTCGCCTCACGATCATCTTCCAGGTAAGACCGCCAATCGTTCAGTAATTTCGTATGGTTAAAATAATCGAATCTCTTCTTTTCGATCCTCAGAACAAATCTGAAAATAAGCGACTAGATGATGAGTTCAGGAAAGCTACTAAACTTCTGATTTAAAATCGAAATATCAATTCTAATGACTGGCTGACATCAAGAACATTACAACCAAGTAGCAATTACTACTTATTACTGCTTCTTTTACAAAATAGTGATAACAATTTTGTCTCGATACGATAAACACGATCTAATTAACCCGCTATTCAAGTCGTCATTCGACTCTCTGCGGAACTCAACGGCAGATACGACTCGTCGAAGTTGATCAGAAGCAGCAACACCGCTATTTGTTTGCAACCCTCCAGACACCGATCCGTGCTGTTCATTCAGTGGATGCAGAGAGGCTCTTTCTGTTAAACGCTAAAAACTTCATACATTCTGCGCTGTAATACCAGATACACAGGGGTATCATTTTCAAATGCATGTAATGCAACTACATAATTTTGATCGGCGTTACAAATACTTACATTGAGGAATGAAGGGCTATCTAGTCGAAAGTTAAAATCTCCAAAAATGAACTGCAGAGAATAGCACATCTTATCGGAACATGACAGCTGCTCTAGCACATAATCGAGTGCTCTCTTTCTATTAGAACTATACAGAAGAGGATTCTATAACTACCAATCCTCACTAAACGTTCCATTATATTAAAGAATTGCAATAATCTTCCATTTTCGTACCTCATGTATTAGGGCTAAATTTGACTCATCATGGAACAGATGCACGTTAACAAAATCGAAAATTCTGAAGCACATTCACTTTATTTAAAGCGAAAATCTCCCGCAAACTAATAACAGCCTCCTCACCAGTAATTGCCCAACAATTATTGGCTATTTTTGTTGCGTAATGTGCACAAATTGATAAGAATTTTTCTAATTTACTCACAAATTGTTCACTTTCCACCGTGTTTGCATGAATCCTTTTCGTCCCCATTTTATAGTAGGCCAGAAATGTTTCGGAAACTTCTTTTTAACGATAACAGGACACTCGCCTAGACCATCGATTAAAATATGCATTCCTTTTTCAACAGTTACATATGAGTTGTTTAAGAAGTCGAACTGTGATATACACCCAACAAAAGTATCACGAACAAGCACAACAGAACCCAAGGCCTGAAAGTTGGTAATTCGAAAGAATCTGACATCAAAATATGTACTCGTTTACTATATCTCCAACTATGAATACGGTGTTTTATCTTTCCTCTATTTCGATCGAGAAATTCGAAGAGGTGCCTCAATAAATGAAGCACACAAATCAAAGTAAAAAGAAGACAACAGATAAGAACTGCTCACAGTAAAACTTGGCGCTTCATGTTCCAGATCGAGATAAGCTCGAATAGATGAATATTTCGGCAGTCGTGACGCTAACTCTTTAATGAGTTTGGGCACTTGCCATGCACATTCGACATAACTGTAATGATACAAAATACAATATTATCAATGTTTAATCATGTAACAATTGACATTTACTATATCTGGGGACGGTAGTAATAGAATAGAACCAAATTCGGCTCCATTCATTGAAGAATGAAAATCACTAATTGTAAGGGTGAAGTGGTTGATGATAGAGCGTACAAGGAATGACCAACTATTTTCCTCCTGTCTCTTGCATGTGAATGACCACAATATCGGCCATTTCATCGCTAATCCGCTACAAATAGAAATAGATCAGAAAGTAAACGTGTTCATAGTTTTAAATATTAGCTTAGACAAGTCGGTATTACAGACATTCCTTACGTCTCTAGACAGACATCTTCAGAATGATATTACTGTAGTGGTTTACTTTCAAGTAAGAAAGAAATTTCTAAGCCGAAATGTGTTAGAGGAAAGGATACTGTAGAAGAATCATACTACCGAATTAATATAGTAATAAATAAGTGATAGCAAAAGATTCAATTGTCTCATATGAGACTATTGGACTAAAATTCATCAGAACCTATCTGGATAAGAGGAACGAAAAACAAAATAAACAGGGAAATCAATGGGGATAAAAAATGAAAAAAAAAAAAAACAATATAAAAATATTCGATGCGAATGTCGTCCCATCTTCCTATTATAAGTGCCTTCTTTTTTCCTTTTACTTTTTCGATGATAATTTTATAAAATT